>BSBK01014585.1:10000-47500 GCA_027943335.1 Chamaecyparis obtusa | reverse complement strand
TCAATTTTCTCCAACAAACGCCATGCCACCTTTCACAAAGGGATTTTATCCATCCAAAACCGAATTAATCACTTGCAGCAAAGTGACCCAAGAGCTAGACGGGGGCTGACCCAGTAATTGTCTTCCATGTCACTACAACGAAACATTTGAACGACAACCGCTGTCGAACCCTTTCCAACTTGCACCGTCGAGTGACACAAAAGACACTACCATGGGCATGGGCAGCCCCCGCATAGCAAACGGGTGCCCTAATGCGCCCCTCCAATAGAATCAGTGCTAGTGCTCAAATTTTATATCTGAGCTACCAATCCGTCCAAGCACCAGCACTGATTCTCTTGGAGGGCCGCACCTACCCAAACGACTCAGAAGCTATACGCCGGTCCATTCACAAGAACGGAACTATCTCCGGCCAACTCCCTGTGAAGGCCGCATCTCTCCGTTCCACGCATGCAAGAACCAACGCATAGCTAACGAGTACCCGGATAGGATTCGCGGAAAGTACATAGCAAATCGCTTGTACCAAAGCGAACCGAAAGCTAGACGGGGGCTGACCCGAAGATTGCCTTCCATGTCACTGCGACGACACATTCGAACGACAACCGCTGCCGAACACTTTCCGACTTGCACCGTTGAGTGACCCGAAAGACAGGACTTTGGGCAGCCCCCGCATAGCAATCAGGTGGCTTCATGCCCCTCTAATAGAATCAGTGCTAGTGATCCGATTTTAAATCCGACTTACTCATCCGTCCGCGCACAAGCTCTGATTCTATTAGAGGGGCATGGGGGAGCTTCCGCGAACTACTACTCCCCTATATAAGTTATTAGTCCGGGTCTTTCTCTTCCGTAGAAATTTGAGCCGTTGAGAATGGCTCCCAAACAATTCAAATCTTCCAAAAATTCAAGTGAAACGATGAGGAAAAAGCTCACAAAAAAATCAAATCTTCAAAAAATTCAAGTGAAACGAACAGAATAGCTCACAAAAAATTCAGGTCTTCCGAAAAAATCGAAGGGAAACGAAAAGAACAACTAGCAAAACATTCAAATTTTCCAAAACTTCAAGTAAAAGAAAGAACATAGCTCACCAAAAAAATCCATTTCTTCCAAAAACTCAAGTGAATCGAAGAGAGTAGGCTCACAAAAAATTAAAATCTTCCAAAAAAAAATCAAAGGAAACAAAAGAGGAGATCGCAAAAAATTCGAATCTTCCAATGAAACAAAAATGAGAATAGCAAACAAAAAATTCAAATCTTAATGCAGCATGCGACAGAGCAAATCGCTTGTGCCAAGCGACCCGGGAGCTAGACGGGGGCTGACCCAAAAATTGCGTTTCTTGTCAATGCGACGATGCGTTGGAACGACAACCGCTGTCGAACCCTTTCCTACTTGCAACGTCGACTGACACAAAAGACACGATCCTGGACAGGCCCCGCATAGAAAGCGGGTGGCCTAATGCGCCCCTCCAATAGAATCAGCGCTAGTGCTCAGATTTTAAATCCGAGATACCCAGCACTGATTCTCTTGGAGGGGGGCACCTACCCAAACGACTCAAAAGCTATACGCGGCTCCATTCACAAAAACAGAACTATCTCCGGCCAACTCCCTGTGAAGGCCGCATCTCTCCGTTCCGCTCGTGTAAGAGCCAACGCGTAGCTAACGAGTACGTGGATAGGGTTCGCGGAAAGTACATAGCAAATCACTTGTACCAAAGTGACCCGAAAGCTAGACAGGGGCTGACCCGTAGATTGCCTTCCATATCACTGCGACGACGCATTGGAACGACAACCGCTGCCGAACCCTTTCCGACTTGCACCGTCGAGCGACCCGAAAGACAGGACTTTGGGCAGCCCCCGCATAGCAATCAAGTGGCTTCATGCCCCTCTAATAGAATCAGTGCTGGTGATCCCATTTTGAAATCCGACCTACACATCCGTCCGATCACCGGCAATGATTCTATAAGAGGGGTATGGGGGAGCTTCCGCGAACAACACACAACTCCTCCCCTATATAAGTTATTAGTCCGAGTCTTGCTCTTGAGTGGAAATTTAAGCCGAAGAAACTGGCTCCCAAAAAATTCAAATCTTCCAAAAATTCAAGTGAAACGATGACAAAAAGCTCACAAAAAATCAAATCTTCCAAAAATTCAAGTGAAACGAACAGAATAGATCACAAAAAATTCAAGTCTTTCGAAAAAATCTAGGAAAACGAAAAGAATAGCTAGAAAACAAAATTCAAATCTTCCAGAAATTCAAGTAAAACAAAGAACATGGCTCACCAAAATAATTCATCTTCCAAAAATTCGTCATTCTTACCGCAATCCATCATCTTATCCGTCATAACGCGTATCCAACATATCCACGAGGAGGTAACCCAACTCGCTCGCATAGTTCCTCAAGTCAGATAACAATGCATCTAGATGAATCCAAATCGTTTTCGATCGAGACTTAGCAACTAATGTCGCACCCGCCTAGATTGACTTGAGATCCAATCCGCCGACACATATGATAACTAACTGATTCCAATGCAAAGCATCTTGAGCCATTGCGCACTCAAGTATCGGAAGTCGAAGCGACATAGCAAGTAGCTTGTACCAAGTGACCCGGGAGCTAGACGGGGGCTGACCCGAAGATCGCCTTTCTTGTCAATGCGACGATGTGTTGGAACGACAACCGCTGTCGAACCCTTTCCGAAGTGCACCGTCGACTGACCCAAAAGTTACGACCCTGGACAGCCCCCGCATAGCAAGCGGGTGGCCTAATGCGCCCCTCCAATAGAATCAGTGCTAGTGTTCATATTTTAAATCCGAGCTACCAATCCGTCCGAGCACCAGCACTGATTCTCTTGGAGGGGCGCACCTACCCAAACGACTCAAAAGCTATATACGCGGCTCCATTCACAAGAGCAGAACTATTTCCGGCCAACTCCCTGTGAAGGCCGCATCTCTTCGTTCCACGCATGCAAGAGCCAACGCATAGCTAACGAGTACCCGGATAGGGGTTCGCGGAAAGTACATAGCAGATCGCTTGTACCAAAGCAACCCAAAAGCTAGACGGGGGCTGACCCGAAGATCGCCTTCCATGTCACTGCGACGACGCATTGGAACGACAACCGCTGCCGAACCCTTTCCGACTTGCACCGTCGAGCGACCTTCGAAAGACGGGACTTTGAGCAGCCCCCGCATAGCAATCAGGTGGCTTCATGCCCCTCTAATGGAATCAGTGCTGCTGATCGCGTTTTGAAATCTGACCTAATCATCCGTCCGTCTGTCGGATTTCAAAACGGGATCACCAGCACTGATTCTATTAGAGGGGCATGGGGGAGATTCCGCGGACAACACCTCCCCTATATAAGTTATTAGTCCAAGTCTTGCACTTCCGTAGAAATTTGAGCCGACGAGAATATCTCACAAAAATTTCAAATCTTTCAAAAATACGAGTGAAACAAAAAGAATAGATCACAAAAAATTCAGAAATTCCAAAAATTCAATTGAAACGAAGAGAATAGCTCACAAAAAAATCAAGGGAAAAAAAAGAGAATAGCTCACAAATAAAATCAAATCTCCCAAAAATGCAAGTGAAACGAAGAGACTACAATCACAAAAAATGCACAACTTCCAAATATTCAATTGAAACGAAGAGAATAGCTCACAAAAAATGCAAGTCTTACAAAAAAATCAAGGGAAACAAAACAGAATAGCTCACAAAAAATTCAAATCTTCCAAAAAAACCAAGTGAAACAAACAGAATAGCTCACAAAAAATTCAAATCTTGCAAACATTCAAGTGAAAACGAAGAGAATAGCTCACAAAAACATTCAAAACTTCCAAAAATTCAAGTGAAAAGAATAAAATAATAGCCCACAAAAAATTCAAGTCTTCCAAAACAAAAACCAAGGAAAAACGAAGAGAATAGCTCACAAAAAATCCAAAACTTCAAGTCAAAACGAAGAGAATTTTACTACCTCGCAACAAACAAAATTCAAATCTCGCAAAAATTCAAGTGAAACGAAGAGACTTAACTCAAAAAATTCAAATCTTCTTGCGACATGCAGACCCAAGAGCTAGACGGGGGCTCGCCCACAGATCGACTTCAGTATCACTATGACGACGCGCTGGAACGACTACCGCTGTCGAACCCTTCTCTGACTTCCGCCATCGAGTGACCCAAAAGACACGACCCAAGGGAGCCCACGCATAAAAATTGGGTGGCTTCATGCCCCTCCAATAGAATCTGTGCTGCTGCTCACATTTTTAAATCCGAGCGGCAAATCCGTCCGAGCACCAACACTCATTCACTTGGAGGGGCACCTATCCAAACGACCGAAAAGCTATACGCGGCTCCATTCGCAAGGCACGGAACTGTTTCAGGCCAACTCCCTGTGAAGGCCGCATCTCTGCGTTCCATGCGTGCTAGAGCCAACACATAGCTAACGAGTACCGGGATAGGTGTTCGCGGAAAGTACATAGCAGATCGCTTGTACCAAAGCAACCCAAGAGCTAGACAGGGGCTGACCCGAAGATCGCCTTCCATGTCGCTGCGACGACGCATTGGAACGACAACCGCTGCCGAACCATTTCCGACTTGCGCCGTCGAGCGACCTGAAAGATGAGACTTTGAGCAGCCCACGCATAGCAATCAGGTGGCTTCATGCCCCTATAATGGAATCAGTGCTGCTGATCCCGTTTTGAAATCCGACCTAATCATCCATCCGTCTGTCGGATTTCAAAACGGGATCACCAGCACTGATTCCATTAGAGGGGCATGGGGGAGCTTCCGCGAACAACACCTCCCCTGTCACAGGGCTAGACTGTGAATCATTTTTGTGAGCTGTTTGGATCCGAGTTGGAGACTTGGAAGTGTCACAAGTTGTTCTTGTCGAAAGGAATGCAGCTTCATTGAATGTATTTGCCTTGTGTAGATTCGTTGCAGTGAAGACTTTTTGTATTCGCAGGGCCGACTTGATCAATTTGTTGTGCAGCTGGGCCGACGTGAATGGAATTCAAGTCGCCAATGATTCATTTCTGTTTATATGGGCCGACGGGATTTTATGTCTTGGAGAATGCAATGGTGTAACGGCTACTTGAGTTGTTCTTAGCGTGGCGGCATCATTTGCGGAATTAGCGGGCGGCATTGCTTGTTGCGTTGCATCGTGGATGTAACTAGCCGTTGCAGATCTAGCCGTTGGAGCTGCGGCTTTGTATTTGCTTGGCGATTGCGTTGATTCCGTGGCGTTTCAATTTAGGTGCGGACCTAAATCTGGGACCGCTTCTTCCGAGGTCATTTGGTATAAAGGCGGAGGCCTTGGCTCATTCTTGGCAGATCGGAGTTGAGAGCGAAATCAGGAGTCAATCAGAGCAGAGCGAAGTGACTTGCGAAGGTTTTCGGCAGAGGAGCAGTGCAGAAGTGCGACTTCCTTTGGCGACGACTTGGAGCAGATTCGTTGCATGCTTGTGTTACAGCCTGGGGTTGCATTGTTTTATTGTATCAGCATTGAGCTAAGTCTGTTTGGCTCAAATGCATAACTTTTAGGGGCGATCTGTGTTTTTCAACATAGACTCCATTTTGTCTTTGTAATTGGGATCAATTGATGAAGAATTCTGGAGGCATCGCCTCGCCATAAATCTGGACTGGAGTGTTGCATTGCATTATTTCTTGCATCAGTTACTTAGCGGATTTCATTGTGCACTTGGGATGTTCAGATCTTAAAGCTTTCGTGTTGCGTACTGTGTTAGGCGTAGTCTGGATTCTTTCAAGATCTCTTGCATTGCATTAGACTTGGACGATTTTATGCCAGTGCCGCACGGGTTCCTCCCAAGCCCGTGACAGTTGGTATCAGAGCAGTTCTGATTCGGAATTGGATTTCGGAGCAGTCTTCTTGCAGAGATCTGATTTGTGGGGTGCACCATGACCGATGCGGATAGTGGATTTGATGCGGAGCAGTCTCAGCCTGTGGAAAGTCGAGCGGTGCGTGGAACTATGAAGCAGAAGGATTGGCTTCAAAACCATGAGGCAAGACTTGAGGCGTTGGAGAATGACAGTCCTGTTGAGCGGTTGCTGGAGATGATGGCGAAACTGACCGAGCAGTATGATGCATTACGGGAGGAGGTCAAGTTTTTGAAAGAGGGACAGGCCCTCCATCATGCGATGTTACAAGGAGGAAAGATTGGATCAGAGGCTTCGAATCAGATCGGATCTTATGACGGAGATCGTGACGACAAGGCCCTTGACAACTTTCTTTGGGATGTGGATGAGTACCTTTCAGAGGTGACAAACTTGACTGATGCAATGCAGGTCAAGAAAGTCACTTCTTGCTTGACTGGAAGTGCTAAGTTATGGTGGCGGACACATTTGGCTGACGAACGGGCTGGAAAGAATGTCAAAGTGATCAAGACGTGGGCTGACTTGAAGGGAGCACTTCGTGATCAGTTCCGTCCTGGGAACTCTGATTGGGTAAACCGAGCACGATTTGATCAGTTGAAACATACTGGCACAGTCCGAGATTATGTGAAGCAGTTCCGAGTACTGGACTTGGAATGCGACAAACTGGGTGACTGGGAGAAGTTCTTTCTTTTCATGCGTAACTTACAACCTTGGGCGGCTGAGGAAGTGAGAAGACATCAGGTGCAGTCTTTGGCCGAAGCAATCACCGTGGCAGAAGGGTTGCTCGACTACAAGGGTGACGCGGCGATGGGATTTGGGGGAGCCAAGTCTGACAGCGCACCTCACTTTCGTCCGAAGAATGACAAGCGGAATGGCGACAGGAAAGCTAAGAAGCAGAAATCGGATGAAACTGAGCCTGTGTATGAAGAAAAGGAGAAGAAGAGGAATCAGGATTGTTTTCTCTGTGGAAAGCCCGATCATTTTGCCAGAGAATGTCCTGATCGGATGCGGGTCAATGCAATGCTGTCACAGGAGGAATCGGTGCCACGGATTGGTGCATTGGTGCTGAACAGTTTGTATTTGAGCCCCAGATCTGGATCTGTTCCGAGGGCTTTGGATCGGCCGGAGCTGTGCTTCATTGAGGCAATCTTGGAGGGTTGCAAAATGAAGGCCTTGATCGATTCGGGCGCATCGCATAGCTTTGTATCGGTGGAGCATGCTAGGAGACTTGGGTTGCAGATCGACTGGACTGATGCGACTTGTGTGACAGTTGATGCATCTGCATTGCGGGTCTGCGGAGCGATTTGCAATGTTTCCTTGCAGCTTGGCGCTTGGCACGGATCTGTCGACTTGGTAGCCTTGGAGATGGATCGGTATGATTTGATTTTGGGTTTAGATTTCTTGAGACAGACTAATGTTGTCTTTGCTCCTTGTTGGGGATGTGTCATGATTTTGGATGCAAGGCAGACGTGTTTTGTTCCTATATTGAGTGGTGCAGATTCAGCAGTGACATCGACTTCATTGAGTTTGATGCAAGATGTCTATTCGCCAAGTGATCATGTTGCCGTGGCGGATTCTGAGCAGCATGGGTTGCTCTACATAGATGACTTTGCAGTTCCTGATTTGAGCCAGATCAGTGCAACTTCGACAGTTGGTACTTGTGAACAGATTCAGAATGTTCATGACTTGCGACGATTTCTGGGCGTGAGTAGTTTTTGTAGAAGTTCTTTTGCAAACTATTCCGAAGTCGTGCGGCCTCTGTTGGATTGCTTGCATGGAGATTGGGTCTGGGGAGAACAGCAGCAGAATGCAGTGAAGGTGTTGGTTGGGTTCCTTGCCAAAGGGAACTCAATGCAACTTAACTGATCTCTTCATGGGATCGACCCTCTCGCAGCGTCATTTTGTCTAGGTGCGTTGCAGGCGTCGAGGACGTCGCCTCTTGGTTAAGTGGGGGAGGATGTCACAGGGCTAGACTGTGAATCATTTTTGTGAGCTGTTTGGATCCGAGTTGGAGACTTGGAAGTGTCACAAGTTGTTCTTGTCGAAAGGAATGCAGCTTCATTGAATGTATTTGCCTTGTGTAGATTCGTTGCAGTGAAGACTTTTTGTATTCGCAGGGCCGACTTGATCAATTTGTTGTGCAGCTGGGCCGACGTGAATGGAATTCAAGTCGCCAATGATTCATTTCTGTTTATATGGGCCGACGGGATTTTATGTCTTGGAGAATGCAATGGTGTAACGGCTACTTGAGTTGTTCTTAGCGTGGCGGCATCATTTGCGGAATTAGCGGGCGGCATTGCTTGTTGCGTTGCATCGTGGATGTAACTAGCCGTTGCAGATCTAGCCGTTGGAGCTGCGGCTTTGTATTTGCTTGGCGATTGCGTTGATTCCGTGGCGTTTCAATTTAGGTGCGGACCTAAATCTGGGACCGCTTCTTCCGAGGTCATTTGGTATAAAGGCGGAGGCCTTGGCTCATTCTTGGCAGATCGGAGTTGAGAGCGAAATCAGGAGTCAATCAGAGCAGAGCGAAGTGACTTGCGAAGGTTTTCGGCAGAGGAGCAGTGCAGAAGTGCGACTTCCTTTGGCGACGACTTGGAGCAGATTCGTTGCATGCTTGTGTTACAGCCTGGGGTTGCATTGTTTTATTGTATCAGCATTGAGCTAAGTCTGTTTGGCTCAAATGCATAACTTTTAGGGGCGATCTGTGTTTTTCAACATAGACTCCATTTTGTCTTTGTAATTGGGATCAATTGATGAAGAATTCTGGAGGCATCGCCTCGCCATAAATCTGGACTGGAGTGTTGCATTGCATTATTTCTTGCATCAGTTACTTAGCGGATTTCATTGTGCACTTGGGATGTTCAGATCTTAAAGCTTTCGTGTTGCGTACTGTGTTAGGCGTAGTCTGGATTCTTTCAAGATCTCTTGCATTGCATTAGACTTGGACGATTTTATGCCAGTGCCGCACGGGTTCCTCCCAAGCCCGTGACATCCCCTATATAAGTTATTAGTCCAAGTATTGCACTTCCGTAGAAATTTGAGCCGAAGAGAATATCTCACAAAAATTTCAAATCTCTCAAAAATATAAGTGAAACAAAGAAGAATAGATCACAAAAAATTCAAAACTTCCAAAAATTCAATTGAAACGAAGAGAATAGCTCACAAAAAATGCAAGTCTTGCAAAAAAAATTCAAAGGAAAAGAAGAGAATAGCTCACAAAAAAAATCAAATCTCCCAAAAAATGCATCATGCATAACTTCCAAAAATTCAATTGAAACGAAGAGAATAGCTCACAAAAAATGCAAGTCTTCCAAAAAAATCAAAGGGAAATAAAGAGAATAGCTCACAAAAAATTCAAATCTTCCAAAAAACCAAGTGAAACGAAGAGACTACATCACAAAAAATGCATAACTTCCAAAAATTCAATTGAAACGAAGAGAATAGCTCACAAAAAACGCAAGTCTTCCCAAAAAAAAACAAAAAAAAAAAAAACAAAGGGAAACAAAGAGAATAGCTCACAAAAATTCAAATCTTCCAAAAAAAACCAAGTGAAACAAAGAGAATAGCTCACAAAAATTTCAAATCTTGCAAAAATTCAAGTGAAACGAAAGATAATAGCTCACAAAAAAATTCAGAACTTCCAAAAATTCAAGTCTTCCAAAAAAAAATCAAGGAAAAACGAAGACTTAAACTCACGAAAAATTCAAATCTCCTTGCGGCATGCAGACCCAAGAGCTAGACGGGGGCTCGCCCACAAATCGACTTCAGTATCACTATGATGACGCGCTGGAACGACTACCGTTGTCGAACCCTTCTCCGACTTGCGCCATCGAGTGACCCAAAAGAGGCGACCCAGGGGAGCCCCCGCATAGCAATCGGGTGGCTTCATGCCCCTCCAATAAAATCAGGCATGCTACTCACATTTTAAATCCGAGCCGCAAATCCGTCCGAGCACCAGCACTGATTCACTTGGAGGGGCACCCTATCCAAACGACCCAAAAGCTATACGCGGCTCCTTTCGCACGCACAGAACTGTTTCAAGCCGACTCCCTGTGAAGGCCGCATCTCTCCGTTCCACCCATGCAAGAAACAACGCATAGCTAACGAATACCCGGATAGGGTTTCGCGGAAAGTACAAGCAGATCGCTTGTACCAAAGCAACCCAAAAGCTAGACGGGGGCTGACCCGAAGATCGCCTTCCATGTCACAGCGACGACGCATTAGAACGACAACCGCTGTCGAACCCTTCCCGACTTTGCGTCATCGAGCGACCCGAAAGACGGGACTTTGAGCAGCCCCCGCATAGCAATCAGGTGGCTTCATGCCCCTCTAATGGAATCAGTGCTGCTGATCCCGTTTTGAAATCCGACCTAATCATCCGTCCGTCTGTCGGATTTCAAAACGGGATCACCAGCACTGATTCTATTAGAGGGGCATGGGGGAGCTTCCGCGGACAACACCTCCCCTATATAAGTTATTAGTCCAAGTATTGCACTTCCGTAGAAATTTGAGCCGAAGAGAATATCTCACAAAAATTTCAAATCTCTCAAAAATACAAGTGAAACAAAGAACAATAGATCACAAAAAATTCAAAACTTCCAAAAATTCAATTGAAATGAAGAGAATAGCTCACAAAAAATCCAAGTCTTGCAAAAAAAATCAAGGAAAAAGAAGAGAATAGCTCACAAAAAAATCAAATTTCCCAAAAATGCAAGTGAAACGAAGAGACTACATCACCAAAAAATGCATAACTTCCAAAAATTCAATTGAAACGAAGAGAATAGCTCACAAAAAATGCAAGTCTTCCAAAAAAAAATCAAGGGAAACAAAGAGAATAGCTCACAAAAAATTCAAATCTTCGAAAAAACCAAGTGAAACAAAGAAGAATAGCTCACAAAAAATTCAAATCCTGCAAAAATTCAAGTGAAAGGAAGAGAATAGCTCACAAAAAATTCAAAACTTCAAAAAATTCAAGTGAAACGAAGAGAATAGCTCACAAAAAATTCAAAACTTCCAAAAATTCAAGTGAAACGAAGAGAATAGCTCACAAAAAACTTCAAATCTCGCAAAAACTCCAGTGAAACGAAAAAGACTTAACTCACAAAAAATTCAAATCTTCTTGCCGCATGCAGACCCAAATGCTAGACCGGGGCTCGCCCACAGATCGACTTCAGTATCACTAATGACGACGCGCTGGAACAACTACCGTTGTTGAACCCTTCTCCGACTTGCGCCATCGAGTGACCCAGAAGAGACGACCCAGGGGAGCCCCCGCATAGCAATCAGGTGGCTTCATGCCCCTCCAATAAAATCAGGCATGCTACTCACATTTTAAATCCGAGCCGCAAATCCATCCGAGCACCAGCACTGATTCACTTGGAGGGGCACCCTATCCAAACGACCCAAAAGCTATACGCGGCTCCATTCGCACGCACAGAACTGTTTCAGGCCGACTCCCTGTGAAGGCCGCATCTCTTCGTTGCACACATGCAAGAGACAACGCATAGCTAACGAGTACCCGGATAGGGTTTCGCGGAAAGTACATAGCAGATCGCTTGTACCAAAGCAACCCAAAAGCTAGACGGGGGCTGACCCTAAGATCGCCTTACATGTCACAACGACGACGCATTGGAACGACAACCGCTGTCGAACCCTTTCCGACTTGCGCAATCGAGCGACCCGAAAGACGGGACTTTGAGCAGCCCACGCATAGCAATCAGGTGGCTTCATGCCCCTGTAATGGAATCAGTGCTGCTGATCCCATTTTGAAATCTGACCTAATCATCCGTCCGTCTGTCGGATTTCAAAACGGGATCACCAGCACTGATTCTATTAGAGGGGCATGGGGGAGCTTCCGCGGACAACACCTCCCCTATATAAGTTATTAGTCCAAGTATTGCACTTTCGTAGAAATTTGAGCCGAAGAGAATATCTCACAAAAATTTCAAATCTCTCAAAAATACAAGTGAAACAAAGAGAATAGATCACAAAAAATTCAAAACTTCCAAAAATTCAATTGAAATGAAGAGAATAGCTCACAAAAAATCCAAGTCTTGCAAAAAAAAAATCAAGGGAAAAGAAGAGAATAGCTCACAAAAAATGCAAGTCTTCCAAAAAAAAACAAGGGAAACAAAGAAAATAGCTCACAAAAAATTCAAATCTTCCAAAAAACCAAGTGAAACAAAGAAGAATAGCTCACAAAAAATTCAAATCCTGCAAAAATTCAAGTGAAACGAAGAGGATAGCTCACAAAAAACTCAAAACTTCCAAAAATTCAAGTGAAACGAAGAGAATAGCTCACAAAAAATTTAAGTGAAACGAAGAGAATAGCTCACAAAAACTTCAAATCTCGCAAAAACTCCAGTGAAACGAAAAAAAGAAAAAGACTTTAACTCACAAAAAATTCAAATCTTCTTGCGGCATGCAGACCCAAGTGCTAGACGGGGGCTGCACACAGATCGACTTCAGTATCACTAATGACGACGCGCTGGAACGACTACCGTTGTCGAACCCTTCTCCGACTTGCGCCATCGAGTGACCCAAAAGAGACGACCCAGGGGAGCCCCCGCATAGCAATCAGGTGGCTTCATGCCCCTCAAATAAAATCAGGCATGCTCCTCACATTTTAAATCTGAGCCGCAAATCCGTCCGAGCACCAGCACTGATTCGCTTGGAGGGGCACCCTATCCAAACGACCCAAAAGCTATACGCGGCTCCATTCGCACGCACAGAACTATTTCAGGCCGACTCCTTGTGAAGGCCGCATCTCTCCGTTCCACACATGCAAGAGCCAATGCATAGCTAACGAGTACCCGGATAGGGGTTCGCGGAAAGTACATAGCAGATCGCTTGTACCAAGCGACCCAAAAGCTAGACAAGGGCTAACCCGAAGATCGCCTTCCATGTCACTGCGACGACGCATTGGAACGACAACCGCTGTCGAACCCTTTCCGACTTGCGCCGTCGAGCGACTCGAAAGACGGGACTTTGAGCAGCCCCCGCATAGCAATCAGGTGGCTTCATGCCCCTCTAATGGAATCAGTGCTGCTGATCCCGTTTTGAAATCCGACCTGCTCATCCATCCGTCCGTCGGATTTCAAAACGGGATCACTAGCACTGATTCTATTAGAGGGGCATGGGGGAGCTTCCGCGGACAACACCTCCCCTATATAAGTTATTAGTCCAAGTATTGCACTTCCGTAGAAATTTGAGCCGAAGAGAATATCTCACAAAAATTTCAAATCTCTCAAAAATACAAGTGAAACAAAGAAGAATAGATCACAAAAAATTCAAAACTTCTAAAAATTCAATTGAAACGAAGAGAATAGCTCACAAAAAATGCAAGTCTTGCAAAAAAAAATTCAAGGGAAAAGAAGAGAATAGCTCACAAAAAAAATCAAATCTCCCAAAAATGCAAGTGAAACGAAGAGACTACATCACAAAAAATGCATAACTTCCAAAAATTCAATTGAAACGAAGAGAATAGCTCACAAAAAATGCAAGTCTTCCAAAAAAATCAAAGGAAACAAAGAGAATAGCTCACAAAAAATAGCTAGCTTGTGGCCCGGACGATCCGATCTCATGAAAACTGACTACATACCCGTGGCTCGGATCGACAAGCTAGCTCGGATCGGCGATCTGAGCTCATTCCATCATGCATTCCCGTCTTCTACTCCATAAATGACTCACCTCTTTGTATTCACTTGAGAACTAAACATCCTTTAGTTCAGCTCGAATCACAACGTGCACTAGAATCCGTTCCAGCTCGGGTCTCATCTCAAAGATCCTTGCATTCACCAACAACACCTCCCCTATATAAGTTATTAGTCCAAGTCTTGCTCTTCCGTAGAAATTTGAGGCGAAGAGAACAACTCGCAACAAATCCAAATCTTCCAAAAAATCAAGGGAAATGGGGAGAATAGCTCACAAATAATTCAAATCTTCAAAAAAATCAAGTGAAACGAGGAGAATAGCTCACAAAAAATTCAAATCTTCCAAATATCAAACCCAAAAGCTTCGCACACATTACAAATCAAACAGCTTGTACCGAGCGACCCAAACGCTAGACAAGGGCTCACCCTTAATAAGAGAATCAGTGTTTGACTTGTGGGCCGGGCGAGCCGATCTCATGAAAACTGCCTACATACCCGTGGCTCAGATCAGCGAGCTGACTCGGATCGTCGATCTGAGCTCATTCCATCATGCATTCCCGTGTTCTACTCCATAAAACGACTCACCTCTTTGTATTCACTTGAGAACTGAACATCCTTTAGCTCAGCTTGAATCACAACGCGCACTAGAATCCGTTCCAGCTCGGGTCTCATCTCAAAGATCCTTTCATTCACCAACAACACCTCCCCTATATAAGTTATTAGTCCAAGTCTTGCTCTTCCGTAGAAATTTGAGGCGAAGAGAACAACTCTCAAAAATTCCAATTCTTCCAAAAAAATCAAGGGAAACGGGGAGAATAGCTCACAAATAATTCAAATCTTCAAAAATATCAAGTGAAACGAGGAGAATAGCTCACAAAAAATTTAAATCTTCCAAATATCAACCCAAAAGCTTTGCACACATTACAAATCGAACAGCTTGTACCGAGCGACCCAAACGCTAGACAAGGGCTCACCCTTAATAAGAGAATCGATGTTTGACTTGTGGGCCGGGCGAGCCGATCTCATGAAAACTACCTACATACCCATGGCTCGGATCAGCGAGCTGGCTCGGATCGACGAGATAGCTCGGATCGACGATCTGAGATCATTCCATCATGCATTCCCATGTTCTACTCCATAGAATGACTCACCTCTTTGTATTCACTTGAGAACTGAACATCCTTTAGCTCAGCTCGAATCACAACGCGTACTAGAATCCGTTCCAGCTCGGATCTCATCTCAATGATTCTTACATTCACCAACAACACCTCCCCTATATAAGTTATTAGTCCGAGTCTTGCTCCCCCGTAGAAATGCTCGCCAACGCCGAAAGGTCACAAAAAATTTAAATCTCATAAATGACTCAGCTCGACGGGCTGGCTCGGATCGTACATACCCGTGGCTCGGATCGACGAGCTAGCTCGGATCGGCGATCTGAGCTCATTCCATCATGCATTCCCATGTTCTACTCCATAGAATGAGTCACCTCTTTGTATTCACTTGAGAACTGAACATCCTTTAGCTCAGCTCGAATCATAACGCGCACTAGAATCCGTTCCAGCTCGGGTCTCATCTCAGTGATCCTTACATTCACCAACAACACCTCCCCTATATAAGTTATTAGTCCGAGTCTTACTCCCCCGTAGAAATGCTCGCCAACGCCGAAAGGTCACAAAAAATTTAAATCTTGTAAAAGACTCAGCTCGACGGGCTGGCTCGGATCGCCGAGCTGGCTCGGATCGCCGAGCTGGCTCGGATCGCCGAGCTGGCTCGGATCGCCGAGCTGGCTCGGATCGCCGAGCTGGCTCGGATCGCCGAGCTGGCTCGGATCGCCGAGTTGAGCTCAATCCATCATGCATTCCCGTGTTCTACTCCATGGAATAACTCGCCTATTTGTAATCACTTGAGAATTCAACATCCTTTAGCTCAACTCGAATCACAACGCGCACTAGAATCCGTTCCAGCTCGGGTCTCATCTCAAAGATCCTTCCATCCACCAACACCACCTCCCCTATATAAGTTATTAGTCCAAGTCTTGCTCCCCCGTAGAAATGCTCGCCGACACGGATAGGTCACGAAAACTTTAAATCTCGTAAAAGACTCAGCTCGACAAGCTAGCTCGAATCCGTGAGCTGGCTCGGATCGACGAGCTGAGCTCAATCCATCATGCATTCCCGTGTTCTACTCCATAGAACAACTCACCTATTTGTATTCACTTGAGAACTCAACATCCTTTAGCTCAACTCGAATCACAATGGGCACTAGAATCCATTCCATCTCGAGTCTCATCTCAAAGATCCTTACATCCACCAACAACACCTCCCCTATATAAGTTATTAGTCCGAGTCTTGCTCCCACGTAGAAATGCTTGCCGACGCCGATAAGTCACAAAAACTTAAAATCTCGTAAAAGGCTCGGATCGCCAAGCGAGCTGGCTCGGATCACCGAGCGAGCTGACTCGAATCGGCGAGCTGGCACGGTTTGCCGAGCGAGCCGGCTCGGTTTTCCAAGCTGGCTGGCTCGGATCGCCGAGCCGGCTCGGCTCAAATCGGATCGGATCCATCATGCATTCCCGTGTTCTACTCCATAAAACAACTTGCCTATTTGTATTCCTTTGAGAAATCAATATCCTTTAGCTTAGCTCTAATCACAATGCGCACTAGAATTTGTTCCAGCTTGGGTCTCATCTCAAAAATCCTCACATCCACCAACAACACCTCCCCTACGAGGATAAGTTATTAGTCCGAGTCTTTCTCCCCCATACAAATGCTTGCCGACGTCGATAGGTCGCAAAAAATTTAAATCTCGTAAAAGGCTCAACTTGACGAGCTGGCTCGGATCGTCGAGCTGGCTCAGATCGACAAGCTGGATCGGATCAACGAGCTGGCTCGGATCCGCGAGATGAGCTCAATCCATCATGCATTCCTGAGTTCTACTCCATAGAACAACTCGCCTATTCATATTCACTTGAGAACTCAACATCCTTAAGCTCAGCTCGAATCGTCTATGCACGAACCCATGCATAGCATTCAGGTATCAAATGGCATATCCAAAAATATCCGTAGAGAGCTAGCAAATCAATCATAGGCAGCATTGGCATAGATCGAGGTGAACATCATTTGATGCGATTTGACTAGTTACCATTGGGATGCCTTCGTGGCAATAGGGCCGACTTGAAACAAACCAACACAGCTTGATGTGATAGGGGTCATTTC
Source organism: Chamaecyparis obtusa (assembly GCA_027943335.1). Taxonomy (NCBI): domain Eukaryota; kingdom Viridiplantae; phylum Streptophyta; class Pinopsida; order Cupressales; family Cupressaceae; genus Chamaecyparis; species Chamaecyparis obtusa. The sequence goes on along the minus strand of BSBK01014585.1, from coordinate 30,757 downwards.
ATAATGACTGTTGGATGACTTTGTGGTGGTATGGCTAACTTACAATGGATGGGTGTAGTGTTGATGTGACAAGATCACCTCATACTAGAAATAGAGCTAACACGTCGACTGACTTGAACTGACATGTAAGGGACTCGATCCGAGGTGTAACAAAGGAGTTGTTTGGTGCACTCAGGAGTAGGGTCATGTCAGGGACTTGATTCGAGGAGCATTCATGGGGTTGTGCGACAAGTTGTTAATAGTTTTGGCCTGGGTAAGGTTTAGAGTCAAGTCGAGGTGTCATTCGAGCTGCATGAAGTAGCATGGACTGCTTTGTGCAGAGTGGCATTGGATCTTGTTGGGGACTCGATCCGAGGTGAAATCAACTAGGTATTGGAATGGGAAGTTGGGGACTTTTCCATGGGAGACTTGGAACATGTGCGAGATGGTGGCGTAATGAGCTAGTTCAGAACTATGTTGGACTATGAGATGCATTGGTTGCATGTACGTAGGAGGTCTTCATGACATTGGCTCGTGCAAGCCACAAGTCCTAATCTGGATGCAAGTTCACATCTTGAGGACAACTCATTAGTGGAGAAGTTCTCAAACTCAATTCTTGAGAGGTGTCTTGCTAGCTCAAATCGGTGAGTTGGCTCAGATCGGCTAGCTCAATCAGATTGGCGAGCTGGCTCCGATTGACGAGTTGGGCTCATCTCAGAGGTCGTTACATCCGTAAACAATACCTATCCCGTTATGACCCTAGAGATCTGGGTTACTTTGCCGACTCTAGTGATCCGGTGATCCAAGTCAATCCGGCGAATTGAGTCGATCCGGTGACCCGAGTTGTTCTGGTGATCTAAATTACTTATGTGACTGGAGTAATTCAAGTTGGGGGACTTGACAACTTGGCATGCTGAGCCGAATTCATTGATGAGTTGGCATACTCGTCAGCATAGGTATAGGAATGGGAAGTCATGGACTTTTCCATGAGAGACTTGGAATGAGTTAGCCTAGCTCACTTGTGAGTGGGGTCAAAAGTCACATTTGTTGACCTGAGTTGATCTCGCGACCTGAGCTGATTTGGCTGGCGGCCTGAGTTGGTGTGGTGACCCAAGTTGATCTGGCTAGCGACCTGAGTTGATCCAGCGATCCGACTTCATCCGTCGACCTGACCGAGTTGGTCAGGTGATCTGGTGACCCGACCTGACCTGGTTGGTGAGTCGAGTTGATGTGGCGACCCGAGTTGATCTGGCTGGCGACCCAAAATGATCCCGTGACCTGACCCGATCTGAAGACCTGACCCGACCCAACCCGAGTTGGTCTGGCAATCTGGTGACCCGAGTTGTTCTGGTTGGCGACTCGAGTCGATATGTTGACCCAAGTTGATCCGGTGACCCGACCCAATCCGGAGACCTGACCCGACCAAACTTGACCTAACTTTAGTTAGTCAGGTGATTTGGCGACCCAATATGATCTATATGGATACCTGAGTCGATGTAGGGACCCGAGTAGATTTGGCTGGCGGCCCGAGTCGATCTGACAACCCGTCCTAATCTGGAGACCCGAGTCGATCCGACGACTCGAGTTGATTCGGCAACCCGAGTGGATTTGACGACCTGTGTCGATCTGGTGACCCGAGTTGTTCTGGCGATCTGAGTTACTTATGCAACTCGAGTGATCTGAGCTGGTGGACTTGACAGCTTGGCATATTGGATCGAGGTGATCCAAGATTGAATGAGTTAGCACAGATCGAGGTGAACATCATTTGATGTGATTTAACTTGCGATCTGACTGGTTATCATTGGGATGCCTTCGTGGCAATAGGGCCGACTTGAAATAGAGATCTGAGTCGATCTGACGACTCCAGTGATTCGAGTCGATCTGGCAAGTCTAGCGATCCAAGTTGGCTAGGCAACTTCGTCAATCTAAGTTAGTCAGGTGATCTTGCGACCTGAGTTGATCTGGATGGTGACCCGAGTTGATCCGACTGGCAACCCAAGTTGTTTTGGGGACTCGAGTCGATCCAGAAACCCGAGTTGACTCGGCGATGCGAGTCGATCCAATGATCCGAATTACTTATGCGACTGGAGTAATTCAAGTTGGGGGACTTGACAGCTTGGCATGCTAAGGCGACTTCATTGATGAGTTGGCATACTTGTCAGCATTACTATTGTGCATATTAGATTGAGGTGATCCAAGTTTGAATGAGTTGGCATGGATCGAGGTGGACATCATTTGATGCAGTCTGACTAGTTATTGTTAGACGCAGTGTTGAAATGACCCGGGGTCATTTCATATAACCGCTGGGAGGCTTTCGTGGTAGTAGGGCAAGACCTGCGATGAGAACTTAACAAGGTCGCTGGCGGGGTCGAAACTCGTAGGAAAAAATGGATAAAGGAGGCTCTATACAAGGAAAAGAACAAAATTTTCAAGTTATAAAAAACTTAAATCACTAGAGCCATCCATGGAGTCACGCCTAGCTCGTTGGCGACGGGATCCCGGTGAGCTCGCTCACGAGCAAGATCTCGGACAGGATCCGGTCGAGCTCGTTGGCGATCCTCAGGGCGGGGTCAAAAGTCCTAAAAAAATAGACAAAGGAGGCTTCGTACAATGAAAAGAATGAAAAAACTAGAGTTGAAAAAGAAAACCACTCGTGCCATTCATGGAGTCACACCCAACTTAGTGACCCAAATTGATCGGGTGACCCGACCTAACCCGAGTTGGTTAGGTGATGTGGTGACCCGAGCTGATCTGGCTGACGACCCGAGTCGATGTGGCGACCTGAGTTGATCTGGTTGGCGACAAGAATTGATCTGGCAACCCGACCCGATCTAGAGAACTGACCCAACCCGATCTAGAGACCTGACCCAACCCGACCCGACCCAACTTGGCCTGGCAATCTGGTGACCCGAGTTGATCTGGTTGGTGACCCGAGTCAATTTGTTGACCTGAGTTGATCAGGCTGGCATACTTAGTTGACTTCATTGATGAGTTTGCATACTCGTTAGTATTACTATTATGCATATTAGATTGAGGCGATCCAAGTTTGAATGAGTTAGCCTAGCTCGCTTGCGAGTGGGGTCAAAACTCAAATTTGTTAACCCGAGTTGATCTGGCTGGTGACCCGAGTTGATTTGGTGACCCGAGCTGATTTGGCTGGCGACCTAAGTCGATGTGATGATCTGAGTTGATCTGGCTGGCGACCTGAGTTGATCTGGCGATCTGACTTCATCCGTCGACCTGACTCGAGTTGGTCAGGTGATCTAATGACCTGAGCTGATCTGGTTGGCGAGTCGAGTCGAGTCGATGTAGCAACTCGAGTTGATCTGGCTGGCGAGCTGAAATGATCCCGCGACTTGACCCAATCTGGAGACCTTACCCGACCTGACCTGAGTTGGTCTGGCGACCCAAGTTGATCTGGTTGGTGACTCGAGTCGATGTGTTGACCCGAGTTGATCTGGCTGGAGACCCAATTTGATCTGGTGACCCGACTCGATCCAGAGACCCGACCTAACCTAAGTTAGTCAGGTGATTTGGTGACCTGATTTGATCTATCTGGATACCCGAATCGATCCGATGAACCGAGTCGATCGGACGACCCATCCTGATCTGGAGACCTGAGTCGATCCGGTGACCTGCGTCAATACGGTGACCCGAGTCGATTCGAGGACTCGAGTCGATCCGGTGACCCGAGTCGATCTGGCGACCCGAGTCGATCTGATGACTCGAGTTAATTAGGTGACCCAAGTTGTTTTGGCAATACGAGTTACTTATGCGACTCGAGTGATCCGAGCTAGCAAACTAGACAGCTTGGCATATTGGAATGTGTTAACAACATAAGCTGATGTGTTGACCCGAGTTGATCATGTTAGTGACCCGAGTTGATCTAATTAGCGACCTGAGTTGATCCGGTGACCCGACCTGATCAGGAGACCTAACCCAACCTGACCTAAGTTAGTTAGGTGATTTGGTGACCCGAGCTGATCTATCTGGATACTCGAGTTGATGTGGCAACCTAAGTTGATCTGGCTGGTGACCCGAATTAATCTGGTGACCCGACCTGACCTGAGTTGGTTAGGTGATGTGGCAACCTGAGCTGATCTAGGTGATGACCCAAGTCGATGTGGTGACTTGAGTTAATCTAGCTAGCAACCCGAGTTGATCCAGCGACCTATCGCGATCTAGAGACCCGAGTCAAGCCGGCAACCCGAGTCGACCTAACGACCTGAGTGATCTAAGTTTATTATGGTAGTTGGAGTTACTTATGCGACTCGACTGATCTAAGTTGGAGGACTTGACAACTTGGCATACTGAGATGACTTCATTGATGAGTTTGCATACTCATCAGCATTACTATTGTGCATATTGGATGTGGTGACCTGAGTTGATCTGGCTAGGGACCTGATCTGGCTGGTGACCTAAGTCGATGTGGTGACCTAAGTTGATCTAGCTCAGGACCCGACTTGATCTGGTGACCCGACTTGATCTAGAGACCCCACCTGAGTTGAGTTCATCGAGCGATCTAGGGATCCAAGATGATCTAGCTGACTACCTGAGTCGATGTGGTGTCCCGAGTCGATCTGGCAACTCGAGTTGATCTGGCTGGCGACCCAAGTTGGCTAGGTGATGTGGCAACCTGAGTCAATGTGGCGATCAAGGCTGATTTGGTTGGCGACCTAAGTTGGTCAGGTGATCTGGTGACCAGAGCTGATCTAGCGACCCGAGTTGATCTAGTTGGCGACCCATGTGATGACCTAAGTTGATTTGGCTAGCGACACGAGTTGATCAAGTGACCCGTCCCGATCCAAAGACCTGAGTCGATTCGGCTATGTCAACCCAGCAACCTGAGTTGACTTGATGACCCGAGTCGACCCCGTGACCTGAGTCGACCTAGTGACCCGAGTCACTATGGTGACCTAATTTATTATGGCTATCTGAGTTACTTATGCGACTCGAGTGATCTAAGTTGGGGGACTTGACATACTGAGATGACTTCATTGATGTGTTTGCATACTCATCAACATTACTATTGTGCATATTAGATTTATGCGATCCAAGTTTAAATGAGTTGGCCTAGCTTGATCGTGAGCGAGGTCAAAAGTTGTAAAAAAAATAGACAAAGGAGGCTCCCTACGACAAAAAGAATGAAAAAACCAGAGTTAAAAAAAAATCACTCAGGCCATACATGGAGTCACGCCCTTCTTATTGTCGAGCTAGAAGCGGAGACTTGACTATGATAATACTTGAAGAGGAGTATGGGTCAATCATTCAAAAAGTGGACAGACTCACTGGAGATCTAAGTAGGTCAGGCTATCTAGTGACCTGACCTAATCTGGCTGGTGACCCGAGTCGATGTGGTGACCTGAGTTGATCTGGCTCGGGACCCGACTTGATCTGGTGACTCGACTCGATCTAGAGACCCCACCCGACCTGAGTTCATCGGGCGATCTGGTGATCTGAGATGATCTAGCTAACTACCTGAGTCGATGTCGTGTCCTGAGTTGATCTGGCGAACCGAGTTGGCCAGGTGATGTGGTGACCCAAGCTGATCTGGCTGGCGACCCGAGTCGGTTAGGTGATTTGGCGACCAGAGCAGATTTGGCTAGTGACCCAAGCTGATCTGGTGACCTGAGTTGATCTAATTGGTGACTCATGTGGTGACCCGAGTTGATCAAGTGACCTGTCCTGATCTAGAGACCCGAGTCGATCCAATAACCTGAGTTGACCCGGCGACCCGAGTCAACTTGACGACCCGAGTCAACCCAGCGACCTGCGTCGACCTAGTGACCCGCGTCGACCCAGTGACTCGCGTCGACCCAGTGACCCGTGTCGACCCAGTGACCCGTGTCAAACTGGCGACCCATGTCGAACCGGTGACTCGTGTTGACCTGACAACCCGCATCGACCTGGTGACCCAAGTCAACCCAAGTCGACTCGAGGCCCGAGTTGATCTGGCAACCCAAGTCGACCCGAGTCGACCCGATAACCTGAGTCAACCGAGTCACCTGAGTTGATCTGGCTGGTGACCCGAGTTGGCCAAGTAATGTGGCGACCTGAGTCAATGTGGTGACCCAAGCTGATCTGGCGACCACAGCTGATCTGGCTGGTGACCCAAGCTGATCTGGCGATCCGAGTTGATCTAGTTGGGGACCAGTGTGGTGACCTGAGTTGATCTCGCTAGCTACCTAACTTGATCTAGTTGGTGACCCGTGTGGTGACCGAGTCGACCCAGTGACCTGAGTCAATCGGTTGACCCAGTGACCTGAGTCAACTGAGTCAACCCGATGACAAGAGTCAATCGAGTCGACATGGTGACCTGAGATGACCGAGTCAGTCAGGTGATTGAGTCGACCCAGTGACCTGAATCGATTGAGTCGACCCGAGTCGACCAGGAGACCTTAGTAGACTAGGTCGACCCGTGTCAACCCAAGTCAACTTGAGGCCTGAGTCGATCCAGCAACCCAAGTCGACTCGGTGACCCGAGTCGACCCAGTGACCCAAGTCGACCTGATGACCTGAGTCAACCGAGTCGACCCGGTGACCCGAGTTGACCGAGTCGACCCAATGACCCGAGTCAATCGAGTCGACCCGAGTCGACCCAGCGACTGGGGTTTCTGTGGTGACCTAATTTATTATGGCAGTTGGAGTTACTCATTGGCGACCAGAGCTGATCTAGCAACCCGAGTTGATCTAGTTGGCGACCTAACCTGATCTAGCTGGCGAACTAATTTTGTCAGGTGATTTGGCGACAAGAGTTGATTTGGCTGGTGACCCAAGCTGATATGGTGACCTGAGTAAATCTAGTTGGGGACCCGTGTGGTGACTTGAGTTGATCTCGCTAGAAACTTGAGTTGATCCAATGACCCCTCCTGATCTAGAGGCCCGAGTCAACCCGAGTTGACCCGGTGACCCGAGTCACTCGAGTCGACCCGAGTCAATCGAGTCGACCCAGTGACTTGAGTCAACCGAGTCGACCCAGTGACCCGAATCAACCGAGTCGGTCAAGTGACTGAGTCGACCCGGTGACCTGAGTCGACTGAGTTGACCCAGTCGACCTGGTGACCTGAGTCGACAGAGTTGACCCAGTGACCTGAGTCAACTGAGTCGACCTGGTGACCCGAGTCAACTAAGTCGACCTAAGTCAGTCAGGTGATTAAGTCGACCCGAGTTGACCAAGTGACCCGAGTCAACCGAATCGACCGAGTGACCTGAGTCAACTGAGTCGACCCGATGACCCGAGTCAACTGAGTCGACCTGAGTCAACCGAGTCGACCGAGTCAACGTGGTGACCCGAGTCAACTGAGTCGGTCAGGTGACTAAGTCGACCCGAGTCAACCAGAGTCGACTGAGTCAACCTAGTGACCTGAATCAATTGAGTCGACCCGGTGACCTGAGTTGACTAGGTCGACCCGTGTCAACCCAAGTCGACTCGAGGCTTGAGTCAATCCAGCAACCCAAGTTGACTCGGTGACCCGAGTCGACCCAGTGACCCGATGACCCGAGTCGACCCGGTGACCCGAGTTGACCGAGTCGACCCAATGACCCGAGTCAACTGAGTCGACCCGGTGACCTGAGTCAACCAAGTCGACCCAGCGACCGGGGTTTTTATGGTGGCCTAATTTATTATGGTAGTCAGAGTTACTCACTGGCGACTAGAGCTGATCTAGCACCCCGAGTTGATCTAGTTAGCGACCTAACCTGATCTGGCTGGTGAACTAATTTTGTCAGGTGATCTGGCGATAAGAGCTGATCTGGTTGGTGACCCAAGCTGATATGGTGACTCGAGTAAATCTAGTTGCCGACCCATGTGGTGACCTGAGTTGATCTCGCTAGCGACTTGAGTTGATCCAATGACCCGTCTCGATCTAGAGGCTCGAGTCGAGCCAGCAACCCAAGTCGAGCTAGCAACCCGAGTCAACCGAGTCGACCTGATGACCTGAGCCAACCGAGTCGACTCGGTGACCCGGTGACCTGAATCAACCGAGTCGACCCGGTGACCAGAGTCGACTAAGTCGACCCAGTCGACCTGAGTCAACCGAGTCGACCCAGTGACCTGAGTCGACCCGATGACCCGAGCCAACCGAGTCGACCTAGTGACCCGGTGACCCGAATCAACCGAGTCGACCCGGTGACTAGAGTTGACTAAGTCGACCCAGTCGACCTGAGTCAACCGAGTCGACCCAGTGACCCGAGTCGACCCGATGACCCGAGCCAACCGAGTCGACCAGTGACCCGGTGACCCGAATCAACCAAGTCGACCCGGTGACCAGAGTCGACTGAGTCGACTCGGTGACCCGAGTCAACCGAGTCGATAGAGTTAACCCAGTGACCCGAGTCAACCGTGTCAACCCAATGACCTGAGTTGACATGGTGACCTGAGTCAACCAAGTTGACCTAAGTCAGTAAGGTGACTGAGTCGACCCGAGTCGACTCGGTGACCTGAGTCAACTGAGTCGACCTGGTGACCTAAGTCAACTAAGTCGACCCGGTGACCTGAGTTGACCCAGTGACATGAGTCAACCGAGTCGACCCGATGACTTGAGTCAACCGAGTCGACCCTGTGACCTGAGTCAACCGAGTCGACCCAGCGACCTGAGTCACTGTGGTGACCCAATTTATTATGGCAGTCGAAGTTACTGGCTGGCGACCCGAGTTGATCTAGTTGGTGACATAAGCTGATCTGGCTGGTGACCTAATTTTGTTAGGTGATCTGGTGACCAGAGCTGATCTAGCTGGTGACCCAAGCTGATCTGGCGACCTGAGTTGATCTAGTTGGCGACCCGTGTGGTGACCTGAGTTGATCTAGTTGGCGACCCGTGTGGTGACCTGAGTTGATCTCGCTAGCGACTTGAGTTGACCAAGTGACTCATCCCGATTTAGAGGCCTAAGTCGATCCGGCAACCCAAGTCAACCCGGTGACTTGAGTCAACCGCGTCGACCGAGTCAACCTAGTGACCCGAGTCGATCGAGTCGACTCGATGACCTGAGTCAACTGAGTTGACCCGATGACCTGAGTCAATTGAGTCGACCTGGTGACCCAAGTCAACCGAGTCGACCTAAGTCGACCCGGTGACTTGAGTCAACCGAGTCAACCCGGTGACCTGAGTCAACTGAGTCGACCGAGTTGACCTAGTGACCTAAGTCAACCAAGTCGACCCAGTGACCCGACTCGACCGAGTCGACCCAGCGACCCGAGTCGCTGTGGTGACCCAATTTATTATGGCAGTCAAAGTTATTGGCTAGCGACCAGAGTTGATCTAGCGACCTGAATTGATCTAGTTGGCAACCTAAGCTGATCTGGTTGTCGACCTAATTTTGTGAGGTGATCTAGTGACCAGAGCTAATTTGGCTGTCGACCTAATTTTGTGAGGTGATCTAGCAACCAGAGCTGATCTGGCTGGTGACCCAATCTGATCTGGCGACTCGAGTTGATCTAGTTGGCGACCTGTGTGGTGACCTGAGTTGATCTCGCTAGCGACTTGTGTTGATCTAGTGACCCATCCTGATCTAGAGGCTTGAGTTGATCCAACAACCCAAGTCGATCCGAGTCGACCGAGTCGACTCGATCATCCGAGTCAACCGAGTTGACCCGGTGACCCGAGTCGACCCGGTGACCTGAGTCAATCGAGTCGACCCGGTGACCTGAGTCAACTGAGTCAACCCAGTGACCTGAGTCAACCGAGTCGACCCGAGTCAACTGAGTTGACGCGGTGACCCGAGTCAACCAAGTCGATCGATTCAACCCGGTGATCCGAGTCGACCTGAGTCGACCGAGTCGGTTAGGTGACTGAGTCGACCCGATGACCTAAGTTGACCGAGTCGACCCAGTGACCTGACTCAATTGAGTCGACCCAGTGACCCGAGTCAACTGAGTCGACCCAATGACTCGAGTCAACCGAGTCGACCTGGTGACCCAAGTCAACTGAGTCGACCGAGTTGACCCGATGACCCGAGTCAACTGAGTCGACCCAGTGACCCAAGTCGCTGTGGTGACCTAATTTATTATGGCAGTTAAAGTTACTAGCTGGCGACCAGAGCTGAGCTGGCAACCTGAATTGATCTAGTGGGTGACCTAAGCTGATCTGGCTAGTGACCTAATTTTGTCAGGTCATCTGGAGACCAGAGCTGATCTGGCTGGTGACCCAAGTTGATTTGGTGACTCAAGTTGATCTAGTTGGCGACCCGTGTGGTGACCTGAGTTGATCTTGCTAGCGATTTGAGTTGATCCAGTGACCCGTCCTGATCCAGAGGCCTGAGTCAATCCGGCAACCCAAGTCGACTCGGTGACCCGAGTCTATCGAGTTGACCGAGTGACCTGAGTCAACCGAGTCGACTCGATGACCCGAGTCAACCGAGTCGACTCGATGACCCGAGTCAACCGAGTCGACTGAGTCGACGTGGTGTCCCGAGTCGGTCAGGTGACCGAGTCGACCCGAGTAAACCAGAGTCGACTGAGTTGACCTAGTGACCTGAATCAATTGAGTCAACCTAGTGACCTGAGTCGACTAGGTCGACCCGTGTCAACCCAAGTCGACTCGAGGCCTAAGTTGATTCGGCAACCCAAGTCGACTCGGTGACCCACGTCGACCGAGTCGACCCAGTGACCCGAGTTGACCCGATGACCCGAGTTGACCCGGTGACCCGAGTTGATCAAGTTGACTGAGTTGACTGAGTCGACCCAGCGACCAGGGTTTTTGTGGTGACCCAATTTATTATGGCAGTCGGAGTTACTCACTGGCGACCAGAGCTAATCTAGCGACCTGAGTTGATCTAATTGGTGACCTAACCTGATCTGGTTGGTGAACTAATTTTGTCAGGTGATCTGGTGACAAGAGCTGATCTGGTTGGTGACCCAAGCTGATATGGCGACCTGAGTAAATCTAGTTGGTGATCCGTGTGGTGACCTGAGTTGATCTCGCTAGCGACTTGAGTTGATCCAGTGACCCATCCCGATCCAGAGGCCCGAGTCGAGCCGGCAACCCAACTCGACCTGAGTCAATCGAGTCGACTCGAGTCCACCGAGTCGACCCAGTGACCCGAGTCAACCTGGTCAACTCGATGACCCGAGCCAACCGAGTCGACCCAGTGACCCGGTGACTCGAATCAACTGAGTCGACCCGGTGACCAGAGTTGACTAAGTCGACCCAGCTGACTTGGTGACCTGAGTCGACAGAGTTGACCTAGTGACCTGAGTCAACCGTGTTGACCTGATGACCTAAGTTGACCTGGTGACCCAAGTCAACCAAGTCTACCTAAGTTAGTAAGGTGACTGAGTTGACCCGAGTCGACCTAGTGACCTGAGTCAACCGAGTCGACCTGGTGACTCGAGTCGACCCAGTGACATGAGTCAACTGAGTCGACCCAATGACCTGAGTCAACTGAGTCAACCGAGTCGACCCTATGACCTGAGTCAACCAAGTTGACCTAGCGACCCGAGTCACTATGGTGACCCAATTTATTATGGCAGTCAAAGTTATTGGCTGGCGACCTGAGTTGATCTAGTTGGTGACATAAGCTGATATGGCGACCAGAGCTGATCTAGCTGGTGACCCAAGCTAATCTGGTGACCCAAGTTGATCTAGTTGGCGACCCATGTGGTGACCTGAGTTGATCTCGCTAGTAACTTGAGTTGACCCGATGATCCATCTTGATCTAGAGGCCCGAGTCGATCCGGCAACCCAAGTCGACCTGGTGACCTGAGTCAACCGCGTCGACCGACTCGACCCAGTGACCTGAGTCAACTAAGTTGACCTGATGACTTGAGTCAACTGAGTTGACCCAATGACCGGAGTCAACTGAGTTGACCCGATGACCTGAGTCAACTGAGTTAACACGATGACTCGAGGCAACCAAGTCGACCCAAGTCGACCGAGTCAGTCAGGTGACTGAGTCGACCTAAGTCGACCTAGTGACCTGAGTCGACCGAGTCAACCCGGTGACTCGAGTCAACAGAGTCGACCGAGTCGACCCAGTGACCCGTGTCAACCGAGTTGACCTGGTGACCCGAGTCGATCGAGTCGACCCAGCGACCTGAGTCACTATGGTGACCTAATTTATTATGGCAGTCAGAGTTACTGGCTGGTGACTAGAGCTGATCTGGTGACCTGAATTGATCTAGTTGGCAACCTAAGCTGATTTGGCTGTCGACCTAATTTTGTGAGGTGATCTGGTGACCAGAGCTGATCTGGCTAGTGACCCAATCTGATTTGGTGACCTGAGTTGATCTAGTTGGTGACCCGTGTGGTGACCTGAGTTGATCTCACTAGCGACTTGTGTTGATCTAGTGACCCATCCCAATCTAGAGGCCTGAGTCGATCCGGCAACCCAAGTCGATTCGAGTTGACTCGGTGACCCGAGTCAACCGAGTCGACCCAGTGACCTGAGTCAATTGAGTCAACCCAGTGACCTGAGTCAACCGAGTCGACCCGATGACCCGAGTCAACCGAGTCAACCCGATGACCCGAGTCAACCGAGTCGACGCAGTGACCTGAGTCAACCAAGTCGATGCGGTGACCCAAGTCAACCGAGTCGACCCGGTGACCTGAGTCAACCGAGTTGACCTGAGTCAACCCGACGACCTGAGTCGACCCGATGACCCGACTCGATCGAGTCGACCTGGTGACCTGACTCGACCGAGTCGACCCAATGACCCGAGTCAACCGAGTCGACCCGGTGACCCGAGTCAACTGAGTCGACCGAGTTCACCCGGTGACCTGAGTCAATTGAGTCGACCCAGTGACCCAAGTTGCTAGTGACCTAATTTTGTTAGGTGATCTGGAGACCAGAGTTGATCTGGTTGGTGACCCAAGCTAATCTGGCGACCAGAGTTGATCTAGTTGGTGACCCGTGTGGTGACCTAAGTTGATCTTGCTAGCAACTTGAGTTGATCCAGTAACCCATCCTGATCCAGAGGCCTGAGTCGATCTGGTAACCCAAGTCGACCTGAGTCGACCTGGTGACCCGACTCAACCGAGTCGACCCGATGACCCGAATCAACCAAGTCGACCTGATGACCCGAGTCAACCAAGTCGACCTTGTGACCCGAGTCAACCAAGTCGACCCGAGTCAGTCAGGTGACTGAGTCAACCCGGTGACCTGAGTCGATTAAGTCAACGGAGTCCACCCAATGACCTGAGTCAACTGAGTCGATCGTGTCAACCCAGTAACCTAAGTCAACCCGGTGAATCGAGTCAACTGAGTCGATCGAGTCGACCCGGTGACCTGAGTCAACTGAGTCGACCTGAGTCGACTGAGTCAACCCAGTTACCTGAGTCACTGTGGTGACCTAATTTATTATGGTAGTCAGAGTTACTGGCTGGTGACCTAAGCTAATCTGGCTGGTGACTTAAGTTTGTCAGGTGATCTAGCGACCAGAGTTGATCTGGTTGGTGACCCAAGCTGATCTGGCGATGTGAGTTGATCTAGTTGGCGACCCGTGTGGTGACCTGAGTTGATCTCGCTAGCGACTTGAGTTGATCCAGTGACCCGTACTGATCCAGAGGCCCGAGTCGATCTGACAACCCAAGTCGACCCGGTGACCCGAGTCAACTTGGTGACTCGAGTCGATCCGATGACCTGAGTCAACTGAGTCATCCCGAGTCGACCGAGTCAGTCAGGTGACTGAGTCGACCCGGTGACCTGAGTCAACCAAGTCGACCTGGTGACCCAAGTCCATCGAGTCGACCGAGTCGACCCAGTGACCTGATTCAACCAAGTCGACCTGGTGACCCGAGTCAACCGAGTCGACCTGGTGACCCGAGTCACTGTGGTGACCCAATTTATTATGGCAGTCAAAGTTTTTGGCTGGCAACCAGAGCTGATCTGGCGACCTGAGTTGATCTAGTTAGCGACCTAAGCTGATCTAGTTGGCGACCTAAGATGAAATGGTTGGTGACCCAGGCTGATCTAGTTAGTGACCTGATTTTGTCAGGTGATCTAGCGACTAGAGCTGATCTAGCTGGTGACCCAAGCTGATCTAGTGACCCGAGTTGATCTAGTTGGTTACCTGTGTGGTGACCTGAGCTGATCTCGCTAGCAACTTGAGTTGATCTAGTGACCCGTGCAATCTAGAGGCCCGAGTAGATCCGACAACCCAAGTCGACTTGAGTCGACCTGAGTCAACCGAGTCAGCTGAGTCGACCTAAGTCACCCTAGTCGACCCGGTGATCCAAGTCAACTGAGTTGACTCAAGTTGACTGCGTCGACCCGAGTCGACCGGGTCGGTCAGGTGACTGACTCGACCTGAGTCGATTTGGCTACCTGAGTCAACTCGGTGACCCGAGTCGATCGAGTCGACCGAGTCGACCAAGTCCACCCAGTGACCTGAGTCACCTTAGTCGACCGAGCGACCAGAGTCGTTGTAGTGACCTAATTTATTATGGCAGTATGAGTTACCGACTAGCGAGCAGAGTTGATCTAGCCACCCGAGATGATCTAGTTTGCGACCTGAGTTGATCTAGTTGGTGACCCGAGTTGATCTGCCTGTTGACCTAATTTTGTCAAGTGATCTAGCGACCAGAGCTGATCAAGCCGAGCGGAACCGAACCGGTCGAGCTCTCCGGGGAGCGGCGGGGCGGGATCGGCGCCGAGCTCGCTCCCGGGCGGGGTCGAAACTCGCGGAAAAAAAATGAACAAAGGAGGCCCCGTACGAGGATAAGAACGAAAAAACCAGAGTTAAATTAAAAAAAAAAAAAAAAAAAAAAAAAAAATTACTTTCGGGTCATACGTGTAGCCACGCCCAGCTCGCCCGCGGACGGGATCCCCATCGAGCTCGTCGAGCCGAGCGGCGCTCGCGGGCGGGGTCCGATCCGAGCGGAACCGAACCGGTCGAGCTCTCCGGGGAGCGGCGGGGCGGGATCGGCGCCGAGCTCGCTCCGGGGCGGGGTCGAAACTCGCGGAAAAAAAATGAACAAAGGAGGCTCCGTACGAGGATAAGAACGAAAAAACCAGAGTTAAAAAAAAAAAAAAAAAAAAAAAAAATACATTCGCGTCATACGTGTAGCCACGCCCAGCTCGCCCGCGGACGGGATCCCCATCGAGCTCGTCGAGCCGAGCGGCGCTCGCGGGCGGGGTCCGATCCGAGCGGAACCGAACCGGTCGAGCTCTCCGGGGAGCGGCGGGGCGGGATCGGCGCCGAGCTCGCTCCCGGGCGGGGTCGAAACTCGCGGAAAAAAAATGAACAAAGGAGGCTCCGTACGAGGATAAGAACGAAAAAACCAGAGTTTAAAAAAAAATTAAAAAAAAAAAATTACATTCGGGTCATACGTGTAGCCACGCCCAGCTCGCCCGCGGACGGGATCCCCATCGAGCTCGTCGAGCCGAGCGGCGCTCGCGGGCGGGGTCCGATCCGAGCGGAACCGAACCGGTCGAGCTCTCCGGGGAGCGGCGAGGCGGGATCGGCGCCGAGCTCGCTCCCGGGCGGGGTCGAAACTCGCGGAAAAAAAATGAACAAAGGAGGCTCCGTACGAGGATAAGAACGAAAAAACCAGAGTTAAAAAAAAAAAAAAAAAAAAAAAATTACATTCGGGTCATACGTGTAGCCACGCCCAGCTCGCCCGCGGACGGGATCCCATTCGAGCTCGTCGAGCCGAGCGGCGCTCGCGGGCGGGGTCCGATCCGAGCGGAACCGAACCGGTCGAGCTCTCCGGGGAGCGGCGGGGCAGGATCGGCGCCGAGCTCGCTCCCGGGCGGGGTCGAAACTCGCGGAAAAAAAATGAACAAAGGAGGCTCCGTACGAGGATAAGAACGAAAAAACCAGAGTTAAAAAAAAAAAAAAAAAAAAAATTACATTCGGGTCATACGTGTAGCCACGCCCAGCTCGCCCGCGGACGGGATCCCCATCGAGCTCGTCGAGCCGAGCGGCGCTCGCGGGCGGGGTCCGATCCGAGCGGAACCGAACCGGTCGAGCTCTCCGGGGAGCGGCGGGGCGGGATCGGCGCCGAGCTCGCTCCCGGGCGGGGTCGAAACTCGCGGAAAAAAAATGAACAAAGGAGGCTTCGTACGAGGATAAGAACGAAAAAACCAGAGTTAAAAAAAAAAAAAAAAAAAAAAAAAATACATTCGCGTCATACGTGTAGCCACGCCCAGCTCGCCCGCGGACGGGATCCCCATCGAGCTCGTCGAGCCGAGCGGCGCTCGCGGGCGGGGTCCGATCCGAGCGGAACCGAACCGGTCGAGCTCTCCGGGGAGCGGCGGGGCGGGATCGGCGCCGAGCTCGCTCCCGGGCGGGGTCGAAACTCGCGGAAAAAAAATGAACAAAGGAGGCTCCGTACGAGGATAAGAACGAAAAAACCAGAGTTAAAAAAAAAAAAAAAAAAAAAAAAAAAATTACATTCGGGTCATACGTGTAGCCACGCCCAGCTCGCCCGCGGACGGGATCCCCATCGAGCTCGTCGAGCCGAGCGGCGCTCGCGGGCGGGGTCCGATCCGAGCGGAACCGAACCGGTCGAGCTCTCCGGGGAGCGGCGGGGCGGGATCGGCGCCGAGCTCGCTCCCGGGCGGGGTCGAAACTCGCGGAAAAAAAATGAACAAAGGAGGCCCCGTACGAGGATAAGAACGAAAAAACCAGAGTTAAAAAAAAAAAAAAAAAAAAAAAAAATTACTTTCGGGTCATACGTGTAGCCACGCCCAGCTCGCCCGCGGACGGGATCCCCATCGAGCTCGTCGAGCCGAGCGGCGCTCGCGGGCGGGGTCCGATCCGAGCGGAACCGAACCGGTCGAGCTCTCCGGGGAGCGGCGGGGCGGGATCGGCGCCGAGCTCGCTCCGGGGCGGGGTCGAAACTCGCGGAAAAAAAATGAACAAAGGAGGCTCCGTACGAGGATAAGAACGAAAAAACCAGAGTTAAAAAAAAAAAAAAAAAAAAAAAAAATACATTCGCGTCATACGTGTAGCCACGCCCAGCTCGCCCGCGGACGGGATCCCCATCGAGCTCGTCGAGCCGAGCGGCGCTCGCGGGCGGGGTCCGATCCGAGCGGAACCGAACCGGTCGAGCTCTCCGGGGAGCGGCGGGGCGGGATCGGCGCCGAGCTCGCTCCCGGGCGGGGTCGAAACTCGCGGAAAAAAAATGAACAAAGGAGGCTCCGTACGAGGATAAGAACGAAAAAACCAGAGTTAAAAAAAAAATTAAAAAAAAAAAATTACATTCGGGTCATACGTGTAGCCACGCCCAGCTCGCCCGCGGACGGGATCCCCATCGAGCTCGTCGAGCCGAGCGGCGCTCGCGGGCGGGGTCCGATCCGAGCGGAACCGAACCGGTCGAGCTCTCCGGGGAGCGGCGAGGCGGGATCGGCGCCGAGCTCGCTCCCGGGCGGGGTCGAAACTCGCGGAAAAAAAATGAACAAAGGAGGCTCCGTACGAGGATAAGAACGAAAAAACCAGAGTTAAAAAAAAAAAAAAAAAAAAAAAAAAATTACATTCGGGTCATACGTGTAGCCACGCCCAGCTCGCCCGCGGACGGGATCCCCATCGAGCTCGTCGAGCCGAGCGGCGCTCGCGGGCGGGGTCCGATCCGAGCGGAACCGAACCGGTCGAGCTCTCCGGGGAGCGGCGGGGCGGGATCGGCGCCGAGCTCGCTCCCGGGCGGGGTCGAAACTCGCGGAAAAAAAATGAACAAAGGAGGCTCCGTACGAGGATAAGAACGAAAAAACCAGAGTTTTAAAAAAAAAAAAAAAAAAAAATTACATTCGGGTCATACGTGTAGCCACGCCCAGCTCGCCCGCGGACGGGATCCCCATCGAGCTCGTCGAGCCGAGCGGCGCTCGCGGGCGGGGTCCGATCCGAGCGGAACCGAACCGGTCGAGCTCTCCGGGGAGCGGCGGGGCGGGATCGGCGCCGAGCTCGCTCCCGGGCGGGGTCGAAACTCGCGGGAAAAAAATGAACAAAGGAGGCTCCGTACGAGGATAAGAACGAAAAAACCAGAGTTAAAAAAAAAAAAAAAAAAAAAAAAAAAAAATTACATTCGGGTCATACGTGTAGCCACGCCCAGCTCGCCCGCGGACGGGATCCCCATCGAGCTCGTCGAGCCGAGCGGCGCTCGCGGGCGGGGTCCGATCCGAGCGGAACCGAACCGGTCGAGCTCTCCGGGGAGCGGCGGGGCGGGATCGGCGCCGAGCTCGCTCCCGGGCGGGGTCGAAACTCGCGGAAAAAAAATGAACAAAGGAGGCCCCGTACGAGGATAAGAACGAAAAAACCAGAGTTAAAAAAAAAAAAAAAAAAAAAAAAAAAAAAAAAAAAAAAAAAACTTTCGGGTCATACGTGTAGCCACGCCCAGCTCGCCCGCGGACGGGATCCCCATCGAGCTCGTCGAGCCGAGCGGCGCTCGCGGGCGGGGTCCGATCCGAGCGGAACCGAACCGGTCGAGCTCTCCGGGGAGCGGCGGGGCGGGATCGGCGCCGAGCTCGCTCCGGGGCGGGGTCGAAACTCGCGGAAAAAAAATGAACAAAGGAGGCTCCGTACGAGGATAAGAACGAAAAAACCAGAGTTTTAAAAAAAAAAAAAAAAAAAATTACATTCGGGTCATACGTGTAGCCACGCCCAGCTCGCCCGCGGACGGGATCCCCATCGAGCTCGTCGAGCCGAGCGGCGCTCGCGGGCGGGGTCCGATCCGAGCGGAACCGAACCGGTCGAGCTCTCCGGGGAGCGGCGGGGCGGGATCGGCGCCGAGCTCGCTCCCGGGCGGGGTCGAAACTCGCGGAAAAAAAATGAACAAAGGAGGCTCCGTACGAGGATAAGAACGAAAAAACCAGAGTTAAAAAAAAAAAAAAAAAAAAAATTACATTCGGGTCATACGTGTAGCCACGCCCAGCTCGCCCGCGGACGGGATCCCCATCGAGCTCGTCGAGCCGAGCGGCGCTCGCGGGCGGGGTCCGATCCGAGCGGAACCGAACCGGTCGAGCTCTCCGGGGAGCGGCGGGGCGGGATCGGCGCCGAGCTCGCTCCGGGGCGGGGTCGAAACTCGCGGAAAAAAAATGAACAAAGGAGGCTCCGTACGAGGATAAGAACGAAAAAACCAGAGTTAAAAAAAAAAAAAAAAAAAAAAAAATACATTCGCGTCATACGTGTAGCCACGCCCAGCTCGCCCGCGGACGGGATCCCCATCGAGCTCGTCGAGCCGAGCGGCGCTCGCGGGCGGGGTCCGATCCGAGCGGAACCGAACCGGTCGAGCTCTCCGGGGAGCGGCGGGGCGGGATCGGCGCCGAGCTCGCTCCCGGGCGGGGTCGAAACTCGCGGAAAAAAAATGAACAAAGGAGGCTCCGTACGAGGATAAGAACGAAAAAACCAGAGTTAAAAAAAAAAAAAAAAAAAAAAAAAAATACATTCGCGTCATACGTGTAGCCACGCCCAGCTCGCCCGCGGACGGGATCCCCATCGAGCTCGTCGAGCCGAGCGGCGCTCGCGGGCGGGGTCCGATCCGAGCGGAACCGAACCGGTCGAGCTCTCCGGGGAGCGGCGGGGCGGGATCGGCGCCGAGCTCGCTCCCGGGCGGGGTCGAAACTCGCGGAAAAAAAATGAACAAAGGAGGCTCCGTACGAGGATAAGAACGAAAAAACCAGAGTTAAAAAAAAAAAAAAAAAAAAAAAAAAAATTACATTCGGGTCATACGTGTAGCCACGCCCAGCTCGCCCGCGGACGGGATCCCCATCGAGCTCGTCGAGCCGAGCGGCGCTCGCGGGCGGGGTCCGATCCGAGCGGAACCGAACCGGTCGAGCTCTCCGGGGAGCGGCGGGGCGGGATCGGCGCCGAGCTCGCTCCCGGGCGGGGTCGAAACTCGCGGAAAAAAAATGAACAAAGGAGGCCCCGTACGAGGATAAGAACGAAAAAACCAGAGTTAAAAAAAAAAAAAAAAAAAAAAAAAATTACTTTCGGGTCATACGTGTAGCCACGCCCAGCTCGCCCGCGGACGGGATCCCCATCGAGCTCGTCGAGCCGAGCGGCGCTCGCGGGCGGGGTCCGATCCGAGCGGAACCGAACCGGTCGAGCTCTCCGGGGAGCGGCGGGGCGGGATCGGCGCCGAGCTCGCTCCGGGGCGGGGTCGAAACTCGCGGAAAAAAAATGAACAAAGGAGGCTCCGTACGAGGATAAGAACGAAAAAACCAGAGTTAAAAAAAAAAAAAAAAAAAAAAAAAATACATTCGCGTCATACGTGTAGCCACGCCCAGCTCGCCCGCGGACGGGATCCCCATCGAGCTCGTCGAGCCGAGCGGCGCTCGCGGGCGGGGTCCGATCCGAGCGGAACCGAACCGGTCGAGCTCTCCGGGGAGCGGCGGGGCGGGATCGGCGCCGAGCTCGCTCCCGGGCGGGGTCGAAACTCGCGGAAAAAAAATGAACAAAGGAGGCTCCGTACGAGGATAAGAACGAAAAAACCAGAGTTAAAAAAAAAATTTAAAAAAAAAAATTACATTCGGGTCATACGTGTAGCCACGCCCAGCTCGCCCGCGGACGGGATCCCCATCGAGCTCGTCGAGCCGAGCGGCGCTCGCGGGCGGGGTCCGATCCGAGCGGAACCGAACCGGTCGAGCTCTCCGGGGAGCGGCGAGGCGGGATCGGCGCCGAGCTCGCTCCCGGGCGGGGTCGAAACTCGCGGAAAAAAAATGAACAAAGGAGGCTCCGTACGAGGATAAGAACGAAAAAACCAGAGTTAAAAAAAAAAAAAAAAAAAAAAAAAATTACATTCGGGTCATACGTGTAGCCACGCCCAGCTCGCCCGCGGACGGGATCCCCATCGAGCTCGTCGAGCCGAGCGGCGCTCGCGGGCGGGGTCCGATCCGAGCGGAACCGAA
>BSBK01014584.1:0-41067 GCA_027943335.1 Chamaecyparis obtusa | reverse complement strand
AGGTAGGAACAAGAGGGATGGCAACTGATAAACCTTCATCCGCCCCCCGGGGTTACCTTCATTCCATGACCCCACTTAGCGACCCATCCCTTACCTCCTAGAGAATTATAGGCCATTCAGGTAAGCGATAACATGAGAAGGAAGTGCCGTTCCTTCATAGCCCACCCCACCCCTATAACTATAGCGTCCCTCTTGTCCCATCCCTCTTGATTAGTTATGGCGGGAGCGAAGCGACCCATCCCGATAACCTTACCTCCTCCCATCCCGATAACCTTACCTCCTATAGGCATGTTACGTATAGAATCTAATCTCTCTCCGATTTCCCCCCTATATTATAAAGGCCCTGCCCACAGGCAAGAAGTAAAGAAGGAAGGGGTAAGAAGTAAAGAAGGAAGGGGTTTTTCGTTTCTCAGGAGCAGGAGTCGGGGTTAAGGAGCAGGAGTCCCTTACCTTCATTCCTCCCGTCACCTGAATGGGGTTGGGGTGTGAAAAGGAGGATGGTTTCAACTCAAGAAAGAAATGGGGCAGGGCCTTTATAATATAGGGGGGGCCCTCACTCCACGTCTATAATGGATGCATCCGACTGCAGACACTAGCCCCTACGGGGCGGAATGGACTGCATTAAGATAGTTTGGACTGGGAATCCCTACCTACCTACTATAGTACCTACCATAGAATAGAAAGGGGCCCTACCTACTATAGTACCTACCATAGAATAGAAAGGGGCCCTACCTACCTACTATAGTACCTACCTACTATAGAAAGAAAGGTAGCTTACCTGAATGGGGTTGGGCAGGCCCCCTTACCTTCATTCCTCCCTTACCTCCTACCTTACCTTCATTCCTCAAACAGCGACACGGGTCTATTTGAAGGATAAAAAAGGGAAGGGTGCGGATGCAGGGGTGGGCCCCTACCCCTACCATTCTATAGGCGATTCTATACGTAACATGCCTACTCTGCCTACCGTAGGGTAGAGAAAGAAAGGGCCGGATGGCTGAATAGCCAACAGGAGGTGAAGCTTGCTCCATCCTGAACCCACGGCCCTTTAGAATAGTAGGGCGGCCCTTTCCCCACTATATAAAAAAGGGCCCCCCAACTATACCCTTTTTATATAGTTGGGGGGCCCTTTCCCCCAACTATATAAAAAGGGCCCTTTCCCCCAACTATATAAAAAGGGCCCCCTATATAAAATGCGGGCCCTGCCGGGGCCGGGGCCGGGGCCGGGGGCCGGGGCCGGGGTAGGGGGTAGGGGTAGGGGGGCAATTCTATGGGCAAGCACAGTAGAGAAGAGGAAGGTTTCTGGATGAACGAGAGAAGAGGCCACCGATCCCGCCACCCCCACTATATAAAAAAGGGCTCCGGTGCCCTACTATTCTAAGCCACTAGAATGACTATTCTATAGGCCCCCCTACTATTTGGTTGGCAGCAGGGGCGAATCGATCTCGCTCGGATTGTTGGGCCTCACCCAGCCTCTCTTCACATTCGGCCCTACTATTCTAAAGGGGTGGAAGATAGAACATGGAATAATGTTGGGAGTTATCGCCGCGATAGAGATAGTCATTCTCATTGGTCGGATTATTGCCGGGCCCTGGAAAGCGGGCACTGTGCATGCAGAGCCCTTTTTTATATAGTGCCAGGGAATGTGCCGAACTCTCTATAATTGGGTTGGGGAGCGCCCATAAAATAGTAGGCTCTTAGTCTTGATTCCGGATGGATTATTGTAAGCTTGGGATGCCACTGATCCCCTACGGGCAATAGAGGGCATTCTATTATATACGGATCGATTGAAAGGAGGGAAACCTTTCTCTTTTCCCATCGCTCCCCCAATTAGTTGTAAGGGCCTCTCCCACCTGGGTCGCTTCGCTCCTTAGGAATCCCCATAAGGCTAGTGGGGGGCTATCCATCCAGAAAACACCCCGCCCTATTCTCCCCGGAAGGTGGGTCGCTTCGCTCCCAACAACAGGCCTATAATTTCTAAGGGCCCAACAACTATTCATAACAAGAGGGATGGGACAACCCCTTACCTTATAATAGTAGGGGTAGGGCCTCCCTTACCTTCATGTAGGGCATGTAGGGCCTCCCGTCACCTGAATGGGGTTGGGCTCCCTTACCTGGCTAAGGCCCTACCATTCTAGCAACAACTTATCTTGCCCTACCATTCTAGTCGGGTTACCGATAGATAAAGATTCTATACGTAACATGCCCCCGGCGGGCAGCCAGCCGTGGGAAGAATGGGGTTGTTCCTCCATCAATTCCTCGTTGTTCCCCCTATAGAATTGTGGGCAAGAAAGAATGGGGCACTTAGAAGAATGGGGTTGGGCAGGGCAGGATCTCTTTATCAAAAGAATGGGGTTGGGCCTGATAACCTTACCTTCATGCATGAGGGTTGGTCCTTCATTCCTCCATTCAGGTAAGCGCCTATAGTTCTAGTGGGCCCGAAGGCAGGATTCCCTCCATCCAGAAAACATGGGGTTGGGTCGCTTCGCTCCCAACTCAGGACAACTCTGCAGTTTCACTTCGTTGATCGGGTAGATGGGTCGCTTCGCTCCCCCTATTCACTACAGGCCCGCCATCCTTTATAATAGTAGGGCAGGACAACTCTGCAGTTTCACTTCGTTTGCCTATCTATAGTTGGGCTGTTCTAAAGGTAGGGGCCCCTACTATTGCCCTTTTTTATATATGCGCCCTTTTTTATATAGTTGGCCCCCCTATATTATAAAGGGCCTATCTATAGTTGGGCTGTTCTAAAGGTAGGGGCCCCTAATCAAGGTGGGTCGGGAATAGAGGTGGTCGCTTCGCTCCCGGTCCCGCCATTCTACCCTACCTTTGAACCATTCTATCCTACCTTTGAACCATTCTACCCTACCTTTGCCTATAGAATAATGGGCCAGGATGGGTACAACAGGATGGGTCGCTTCGTTCCTTACTCTGCAGTTTCACTTCGTTAACTCACTTCGTTGCCCTACTATTCTAAAGGCTCCCAACAACTTATCTTGGGTTGGGGGAACTATATAAAAAAGGGCAACTTATCGGGAACTATATAAAAAAGGGCAACTTGGGATCAAACCACCACCAGCACGAATGCAGCACATCAGCAGCACCCCGCCCCTACTATTTGAAAGGCCCCCGCCCTATTTGAAAGAATGGGGTTGGGCCACTTTATAGTATAGTGGGGTTCCCCGTGCCGTTCCTTCATAGTGGGGTTCCCCACCCCACCCCTATAACTATAGCGTCCCTATTGTCCCAACCACTGCTCACCTTCATTCCATGAAGGGAAGCCCACTAGAACTAAGGTAGGCGCGCCTATAGAATGGTAGGGCTTCATTCAATGTGCGGTGAGGGGGGCTAAGGTAGGTAAGGACATAGAA
Source organism: Chamaecyparis obtusa (assembly GCA_027943335.1). Classification (NCBI taxonomy): domain Eukaryota; kingdom Viridiplantae; phylum Streptophyta; class Pinopsida; order Cupressales; family Cupressaceae; genus Chamaecyparis; species Chamaecyparis obtusa. Next base: position 37,699 of record BSBK01014584.1, on the reverse strand, counting down.
TTGTAGGGCAGAACCCGGGCGGGTAGGGGTTAGTGATTCTATACGTAACATATCAATAGTTGGGGGTGGGGCGCATATATAAAAAAAGGGCAATAATAGGGGAAACTATAGGCAACTATAGAAAGAAAGGAGGGGCCCATAGGGATAGGGCTCTATCATTCTGATAGGGCGCCTAGCCGCCCTACTATTCATTGGCGGGGGCCCTATCCGGGGTGGGTGAGCATGTTACGTATAGAATCTAGATGGCCGGGTGGGCCCTTTATAATAGAGGGCTCAAGAGAAGTGCCCTACTATTCGCCCTTTACCCGCGGGCGGGGTAGGGGGCCCTACTATTCGCCCTTTACCCGCGGCGGGGTAGGGGGCCCTACTATTCGCCCTTTACCCGCGGGCGGGGTAGGGGCGCCTAGCAAATGTTCTTCAGTCCCTACCTATTCATCGTTGCAACCGCCAATTATGCTTAGCTCGATCTCATCTGGATACCGTAGCGTGCTTAGAATGACTATATCGTAGCCTAGTCCTTCAAATAGTAGGGTTCTTCAGTCCCTATTATTTCTCTCTCCAACTATATAAAAAAGGGCGCATATATCAAAAAGGGCAATAGTAGGGCCCTTTTTTATATAGTTGCCCTGGCTAAATGATTTCAATGAACGAGATGCGGCCACATCTTGATCTCTCTTGCCAGTGCCCCCCGGCAATGATGCTTTCTCGTCCGGTATCTCCGGTTCTGCGAAGTTACCAAATATTCGATCCAGCCGAGTCTTCACCCCTAGGAACCGCGCACCGTCGTGTGTCCGGCATGCCTCCCTTAATGGGCTTCGCCCTACTATTATAAAGGGGTGAGCGAGATGTCTCTGACACCAGAAACGCATTTGTCGCGCTAATGAGCCTGCTAGAATGACAATATACATATCCCCAGCCCCCTACAATTCTATGGGGGTAGGGCTCGCCCATCAAATTGTAGGGGCCGGCCCGCTAAAGAATTCTAGAATTGAGCATGCATGCCCAGATCCAACTATATAAAAAAGGGCAAAAGACTGCTTATCAGACTTTCTGTCTTTCTTTATGCTGCTTGGCCGCGGGGAGGCCCTGGCCCCGGGCGGGGGTAGGGGCTGGTTGGGCATTCAGAACTATACTTCCATCAGCAGCTTCAGCTTTGGCAGTTCCTCCGATCCCTAACGAGCAGCCATCGCATTCGGGCCCTTCCTTCTTTACTCGTGCGGATAAGGGTGAATCGTCGTTAGCTGAAGACATACAGTTGCCCTTTAGAATAGTAGGGGTGCCGTCAACTATATAAAAAAGGGCAAGAAACATAAATTGATCGCTCCAGATAGTCTAGTAGGATTAAGTGGCAAGCACTCGACGAGCGGAGACCGAGGGATGGGTGGGAGATATAGTTGGGCGGAGGCAGCTCTATTACATATAGAATACCATTCGATGCGCCCTACTATTCTATGGGGCCCTCTCCCTAACAAGTGATTTCATCACCCCCCATGCATTCGAGCCCCTGCATTCGTTGGGAACACACTCACTCTGAGCCATCTCCGGGCCCTTTTTTATATATGCCGGAGCAGACAAGAGGATAAGAGCTTAAAAAGCAGACATCCATTGTTTAATCCGGCCCCGCCTGGGCGAGAGCGAGATCGATAGCCAGCATCCGAGCAAGCCCCTACTATTCGGCAAGGGCATCCCTCCGAGCCAGCACCTTCATTTTTTGACCCTTCCAGCTAACCCCTAACAATTATGTTGTAGGGAATTCTTTAATATAGGCAAAATATTTGCCCTATTATTCTATTATTCGCCGCACTCCCCTACTATCTATAAGGGGCTTGCTGCTACTATCTTTGTCTGTGCCGCTGCCCCTACCGATGCCTATGCCATCTATGCCCCTGCTGGCACGGGGTATGGATCCTGAATATAGAGTAGCCCGGCTCTCTCACTGCTCTAGCTACCTCTGCCTTCGCTATTGGTGAATCGACCTGGCCGCCCCTTTTTGATAGAATTGCCCCCTTTCAGATTATTGGCGGAGAGGCCCAATTGTTTCCCCCAAATGAGAATAGAGGGGCGGGGCAACCCGAGCGAAGGGGTTTGATCCTACCCCCCATAACGAGTTCTTTCAATAAAGAGGGTGTTCCAGCAGAATGCGCCTATTGGATGTGATCGGTCGGTCGGAGTCAATCTTCCTTTCTCCCCTCTCCGGCAAAGCAGTATGGTTCATCAACCATCCCTCTCCCTACACCCCATAAAGGCCCTACTATTCTAAGGCAAGCTGCTTCTGCTTTCAATGCTGCCTCCGCAAGCAATCCAATGATGTGGGCCTGCCTGCAAAGGCACAGCAGGCTATTATTTCCTGAGGCAGCGGCAGCCCCCTTCGCGAATAGTAGGGCCAACTCTGAAGACTGCCCATTAGAATAGTAGGGCGAACCACTCGCCCCGCTGGCAGTACGCAGACTATTATCTACATAATATGATTAGGAGGTTTATGGGGGGTATGGATGGAGACTTTGAAAGGCAGAGTTTGGAATCAGAGTTGGCCCTACTATTCGCGAAGGGGGGCCCCTATATATTCTATGGGCGATCCTGTTTCCCGGTAGAGTGCGTGCTGGAATCAATAGCTTCTTAAGCAAGCCGGAGAGGTGGAACGGGCCTTATATCAATCGGGCCCATAGAATTTGAGGGGCGGGGGGAAGAAGCAGCTTTTAGCGAATCCTGCTTGCTTTAAATGTCGATCTGGGTTGCCCGGACCTTATATCAATCGGGCCGGGAATGAAACAACCAAACGGCCAGAAACAATGGAAGAAGGAATGCTTCAACGAAATGCAATTATAGAAAAAAGGGCATTGAATCCCCCCGCAACCAAGGGCCCAGAATGTGACTCAACTCAAACTCTCATCCAACTATGCTCCCTACCCCCCAGCCAAGGGAAGTGGGGCAAATCAAGCTGCTGGAGCATCCGATCTTTTCTCTTGCCGCCTACCCCCCACCTTTAGAATAAGGGCCGGAGAGGAGAGGACTGCCAGTGTAAGATGCCCCGGTACGGGGTCTTTCTCCTCTGGCGTTGAGCCCGCCTTTCGACAAACAAACAAGCATGTACCTGCCCAATTATAGAAAAAAGGGCCCCGGGGAAGGGCCCTACTATTCGCGAAGGGCCCCTATATTATAAAGGGCCGCAATCCTCTTGAAAATGCACTCTCCCGGCTGGCTCTAGCAAGAGTATCCGGGTCGAAAAATGCAACGCCAGTCTACCCGAAGCGTATAAGTATTGGTGCCACCCTGGCTGGAAAAGCAGCTTTCTCGTTATCACCACCTCCTACTCCCACTAAAAGCTATGGGCGTAGGGGTATGGGGTATGGCGGTAGCGTTATTGGTACGCGCTAAGGCTTAACCATGGCCAGAACCAGGATGTGCGCAAGATGCGTAAGCATAGAGCACTGGTCACCGTAGTATGAGTTGACTACCCCGACATGCGAATCAACTAGTCAGGATTAAGCACTCCGTTCTAGAGCATGGGGAGCCTTCCGAGGCATAGTTCAAAGTAACTGCCCTTACAAATAATAGGGGGAGAAGCCCCTTTCTTTTATAAAGAAAGAATGACAGCCGGAGGAGATCATCGTCATTAGGCCTAATTAGTTGCCTTTTTTATATAGTTGCCACTGCTGCCTTTATAATAGTAGGGGCACTTGATAAGAAGACAGCCGGGTCGAGATATCAACGCTCCATTAAGCTACTACTATTCGCACTTCCCCTACTATTCGCCAGGGGCCGCTTTATTATTGGTCTCCTGATTGGGCACATTCTATGGGATGGAGAGCAAACATTGCTAGGAGGAGACCCCGTAGGGCCCCGTAGAATAGTAGGGCCCCGGAATAATCAAATAATAGGCTTTAAAGCCGCTTGCGGCTCTAATAAAGTTTCACAAGCGATTGCTTTATTGGCAAAGTCTTTGGCATATTACTAGCATTTATTATAGGACTACTCACCCTTCTCAACGAAGATCTCTCCACCCGGCATCGGGAGGAGGCCTATCCCTTCCTATCCCTCAACATCACTTCGCCCTTGCCGAATAGTAGGGCCTTAGAATAGTAGGGGCCCCCCCACCCTTCTATACTATCCATGCCGCCTACACTAGAACTCCCACCAACTGCTAGCAGGCTGATGCCCCCCTACTATTTGCCCTTTTTTATATAGTTGCCTCCCCGGCCTATTCTAAGTTGGGTAGTGCGCCAGTTTGCCCTATATCCATTAGTCAACCGTTTAAGCAGTAGTGAGCCAGATTCTATACGTAACATGCCCTGGCCCCGGGCGGGGGTAGGGGCCTCCGCCTTTAGTTTCCCACTTTATTGGCCCTAACTAGCCATAATTATTCTATGGACCACCCCGACCGAATCTATAGTTATCCAGAATAATATAAAATAGGGGCCCATAGAATTTGAGGCTTTCGACGACGAAGAGTTCTATGGTTCGGCTGCCCTACTATTCTATTATTGCCAGATTCTATACGTAACATGCCCGCCCCTCTTTATGGTATCAGCCCGCATCAGTGAATTCCTTTCCCTTTCCAACCCTTACACGTCGGGCGGCCCCCCTTCTATATTATTGTAGGGGCTTGCGAATATCTTGTCCTCGCTAGTTGTTGCAATAATGGGCCGGAGCCCCTTTAGGGGCGGAGGTGCCCCTTACCTAGCAGCCAACTATTCTGGAACGGAGCTTGTGCATGCACGTTAGGTCTCCTTGTGTTTGGGTTTCAGTTGAACTAGAATTGGAGGGGCTGTGGGCCCCCTACTATTCTATGGGCATGCCATCAGCCTGTGCATGCCCTGGCGAATAGTAGGGGGCCCTCCTCCAATTCTTCGTTGGCATGTTACGTATATAATGCTGAACCCCCTACGATTCATTTCAAGAGGGTTATATCTATTGCTTATTCTAGCAGGCTTCTCGCCCGATGGGACTGATTAATAAAGAGGGTTCTCGACCTACAATTCTATGGGGGCTGGGAAGGTATTATCTATTGCGGGAAGGTAGATTATTGGGCGGGCCTACTCTCGATCTCGATTCTAGCCCCCCTACTATTCTATTATTCCCCCCCGTAGGGCATAATTTGAGGGGGTAAGGCATCCCGTTTTTTGACATACCGAGCACAGGCTATAGTGGCATCTGCGCATCTATACGTGACATGAGTGGATGGGCACTAAGTAGTCTATATTTCCCTCCCCCGCAGCAGTTCCGTAGATGACGTAGACCATACCACACCCAATAATAGTTCGAACTAAGATTATAGGGCATTTCTCGGCCGCACTAAGCTACTTAATTCTTATTCGGCCCCGTAGGGCCCTGGCGGGCATCGCGAATAGTAGGGCTTCTCATCTATCTCCTCCTGCCATAGCGCAACCCAACCCTTATAATAGTAGGGGTAGGCCTATAATGGTTCTAAAGGCAGATTCGCCCTTTTTTATATAGTTGGCCGAAACCGAAAATGGGCGCCCTACTATTCTAAAGGGGCCCTACTATTCTATTATTGCGGGGGCCCACAACTAATCTACCGGCCCCCTCCGGCCCTACAGGGCAGAGGTAGATTAGTAGTGGGAAACTATAGTGTAGGGGTTGGGTGCCCTTTATTAGATTATTCTAGCCGTTATCCTATTGCCGGGTGTGCAGGAGGGCCCTACTATTTGAAGGGGCCGGGGCACCCACCCACAACTAGAGGATATCCCCACAACTATCTCTCCCAACCCAACAACTAATCGGCGGGGCCTCTCCCCACCCATCCCTATAATTCCCCCCCTCCCGGTGCAGTGGGAGTTAGCCGGCCCGTTAGAATAGTAGGGGCCTCCCAACCCTAGATGAATTGAGGGCTACCATAGAATTGGGCGGGGCGGGTGGGAGCCCCTACCCCTACCCCCGGCGGGCCCCCTTTCATATTATGAAAGCGGTTCCGCTTCCCACCCACCCTTACTTAATCAGCCTGCGGCGAATAATAGAATAGTAGGGGCGGGCTCCAATTATAGTTGTAGGGCACTCCACAATTGCCCTACTATTATAAGGGCGGCGTGAGGTTCTCCAATAATAGTGCCAGAGGGCCGAGTGTAACGAAAGGGAAGGATTTAGGAAGAATGCGTACGTAGTATACCCTGTATATCGATCTGGCCCATTGTTTCTATAGGCACCACCAACTATTTTGGTAGCCGGGCTGCCCTACCCCCGCCCGGGGCCAGGGCCCTACTATTCTAAAGGGGAGGTAGATTAATTGTTGGTAATAATCCTAATCTTAAGAATAATCCAGTATGGAATGATGCCGGTCCACTGCCACTGCCACTAACTTTGGTTGGTGAATATTCCAATTTGATTTCGGAAGCCCCCCCCGGCCCCGGCTATTTTGAAGGGGCAGGGTAGGGGTAAGGGTAAGGGTAAGGGCCTTTACGCCCAGGATCTCCTCCAGTTCTAGGACTATAGCCCCCAGCTTCCATTCGCTCGGATCCACCCCCTTTAGAATAGTAGGGCCCCCTTCGCGAATAGTAGGGCATAAGTTAGGGTGGCAGCACATTTCACTATCGCCTCGCTTAGTTCCAATTGTTCTACCTGTAGAAGCACCTGCGCCCCTACGGCCTCGTTTACTCATCAGTTTAAGCATACCCCGTTTATTCCATTCGCCCCACGGGATCCGGAGCCAGCTTCCCTTCGCGTGGTTCCAGACCCATAACCCACAGTATCAGGGACGGAGGTAGATACAACGGAAGAAGCAAGGGGGGTAGCACCCCGCCCAGATAAAGATCCATAGCGAACAGTTCCAGCTTTTGGCCTTGAACCAGTCAATCTAGTTCCGAGTCCTTGTCGTCCTTCATATATTTCTCCATAGCCTGTAGCATTCCTTCTGGGTCAATAGCCGGTTAGAGAGTCAGTACCTTTTGTTTGTTAAAGCAGTTGCCTAGTGCCATAGTAGGGGGCACCGGCAAAGGCAGTTTACCTAATATCAGTGGGTGCGCATAGAGATCTCAATATCATTTGATCAATGTCCCACAAATGTGCTTATAAGCTTAGCCGGAGATGGTGCCAGTTTCAAATCCAGGTGCACATACTGATCGAGATGGAGATTGAACCCCAGTACCGGATAGGGCAGCGGAACCATCATCTCGCCCAGCATACTTACCTGTCCCATCTGTCCCAGCGCCTTAGAATTGTAGGGCCTAGCATCCCTTTTCACGGGCCTGATTCTCATCGATAGGATGTGCTATTATATATAGGGGGCTCGGAACACACTAGAATATACCGAAACTCGGAACACATTAGCATGTACAGTAAAGTAGGAACACACTATCAATCTTTTTTTTTTTTTCGGAACAAGCTAGTATGTGCAACAAAATCCTTTACCGATTAAGTGTGCGTAAAGTCGGAACAGGGAGACTCACTGATAAATACATCAGCAGCGGGAGAGGCATAGGCGTCATAGTTCTAGTCAAAAGCAGCGCCCTTTCAATAGTAGGGCCCTGCGGATCTAGAAGAGCTTGTGCTAGCACCCCGTCCAGATTCATATCCATATGGAGTAGTTTACCTTGTTAGCCGAGCTATATCCTCCCACCCCGTACCACCCGCAGTGAAAGTGAAGGAGCCCATTCGAAACCTTTCTCGGGTTAAAGGATAACCCGTTTATTCAGAACCCCCTTAGAATAGTAGGGGAGCAAGTTGGAGTTCGAACATATCCAGATGCAGCGGTTGAAACCATTGATCCGGCACTCTTTGCCCTACCCCTACCCCCGGCCAGAACCCCCTTAGAATAGTAGGGGCATGCCTTACAGTTAGAGAGTCAATATCCCCGCTAGTTAGAGGAGAGCTTGTTATGGCATTCTGACCAGTTTGGGATCGAAACCCCGTGCCGGAACCTGTTTCGGTCACTTCAATGGGTGGGGGGGAATCATAGGGTTCCTTATTCGCGGCAGGCTGAAACATGGCAGTGGGTGGCAATAGTAGCAGTTTATCTTGTTGACTGAGTTGACTCAGCTTACCTAACACCTCGCTAAGCACCCCTTCCAGTTCCGCCGATTGCAGATAAAGATCCAAATACAGGTGTAGATCGAGCGGCCCAGTCCCGAAGCTAGTTTCAGATCCTTCCGTTCGAGAGTCAGTAGCTCACCTTGAACCCGTTGATCCAGCCCTACTATTTGAAGGGGTTGATTCACCACCTCGCCCAGCGGCATCCCTGTGAGTTCTATAGCCATAGGTATCACCAGTTGTTTCACCTTCAGAATAGGCATCAAAGACAGAGATAGAAGCATAAGAGGCGGCCCCTAAAATAGATTATTGTTCCATTTGCCTGCCCATAATAAATAGTAGGGGCCCCTTATAAATAGTAGGGGTACCAGTGATGAAAAGCAGTAGATAAAGTCAATATAAAGGGAGCCCCTTTATAATATAGGGCATCGGAAGCATATATAGTTTACCTCGTTTTCCCAGATTCATATTCATACCTTCCCATCCGTATTCTCTGGGCGCCCTACTATTATATTATTCCCCTACCATTCTATGGCCTAAAATTCTATAGGTTATACCTCATCTGCCCATTCCCTATTCCCTGGCCCGGGCGGGGGTAGGGGCCAACTATATCTAAAGGGCCTTCCCTGGCCCCTTTAATAGTAGGGGGTAGGGGGCCTGCCTGCAGGGGGTGCCCCCTTTTATATTATTGAGGGGCCCGCTTGTTTACTTTTTTCCTTCCAGCAATTACTTTGATCAAGCAGGCGCTCGCTGCTCTCCTTTGATTACATGACATGGAGTGAGCTTTGACGTGCTTCGACGGCATTGTGCCCTACTATTCTAAGCACCCATTTATTGAAGAATCATCAGCAGATGACCCGGCTCCATTGGACCTTTCGCAGCAGCAGGAAAGGAAAAGGTCCACAGTTCGATAGCCCCCCTACCATTCTATAGGCATAACCTCCAGTTGCAAAACCAATAGCCTCAGCAGCAGATCGGGATGGCCATAAAATTGATAGGCCGTGCCCTTCGGGCCGGTAACCCTATAACCTATTGATTGCCGCTATTGATAGGTATCGGACGCCTATTGAGAAATGTCGGACATTATAACATTAGAACCAGATATCCAACCAGATAGACGCCTCTCATTCGCCTGCCTCAGCAAGAAAAAAATGAGGCAGAGGATACTTATATGCTCTACCTATTTATCATTACGGGGAGCAACATGCCCTGCCGTACACCCGGTAGGCTGCTCCAGAAAAGCCCGCCCTACTTTAAGGGCTTTCTTCCATCGGCTGCCCCTACTATTCTAAGGGGCCTCGTTACCCGCTAGTACCCAGACGGACCTCACTTAATAAATTAGACCATCTATCAGCCCCTACTATTAAAGGCGGGCTATGGATGTATGGTAGTTATGAGAATCTTATGGCCATTGGAACCATGCTCAGGGGAACGAAGGGAGCACCGCCCACCCCCTCGAATCGACCACCGCTCTGTGCCTGTTACCGTAGCCTGCATCATGATAGGGATACACCGTCCCATTACTGTGGGACCGATGGGCCCATTACCCCCTTAGATAGATACATCGGAGCTGGCACTGTAGCCCCTCCTGCCTATACAAAAAGACCTCGGTAATGCGTCAAATTAATAGTTGTTCCGAGCCCCCCCTTTCTAATATAGGGCCTAAGACGAGCGTCACCTCGACACGAAGCATGTGGACAACATTACCTTTGGAATAAAACTACGAACGGGTTATGCTTAGTATCCGACTACCCGAAAGCGGTCACCCTTACCTTTCGACAGAGAGACCTACCACCTAGCCAACTATAGATAGTAGGGCAAAATAATTTCGACTGATTACCGATACAGACAGTCATCGCATCTGGGGGATCGTTATTCATGATCGGATGCCGCTACATATGGCATTAAGCACAAGCAGGTAAAAGCAGCTTAGATAGGGATTGGTCCAGAGTCATTTGCCCTTCTTAGTTGGTTTCGGGAGGTGTCTTTAGCCGGGCTAGCTAGTGGCTAGTTACGATTTCCCGGCCGGCTTGGAGAAACCATAGCATGTTGGGTTGGCTCCTCTTTGAAATCCATCTTTAGCTGGGGCATCAGTAGAGAACGAATATATTGGAAGCTGCTTTGTATCCAAGCAGCTTCGTCTGCTGGGGCAGCATAAAAGAGATAGTATGGTATAGTAGGCATCTCTACCCACCTAAATAGGAATTGATTGATGAGCTAGAATAAAGAACTATGGGCGAGGGGCCCTGAGCTTGCAATCTAGTTCATTAGCGGAGGGTTTAATTGAGTAAGATGATCAATGAATGCCCGGTTCGCCTCAATAATATAATAGAGGGCCCGATCCGATTTTGGTAAGGAAGCCATCGCTGAACCTATCCCGCAACTATACTATAGTATCCCACCCACTGGGAATCTATATTCATCCCACCTGCCAAGTTATTAGAAGTAGGGAGTCTTGCAACTAACTATATGCCCTTTTTTCTATAGTTGACTCCCACCAATTAAATTCTAGTTGCGGGGTGGATTAGTTGCGGGGTAGGTGGGTGGATATAGCCGTTGCCCCCCCCCCCACCGCCTCGATATTAGTGGAAAGCCTATAGAGAGTAGGGCTATAGATAGTGCGGTTAAGTTGTGAGTCGGCGAGTTCTATAGGTAGAGGCTAAACTTCAGGAAGAGGGTTTTGGAATAAGTGATGAGTTTCCGGGCTCACCCCAAGAACCAGCGAGGAACTGGGCAAAGGACGAGCGCCGGGTGGGGCTAACTCTTTTCCCTAAACTCCCCCCAACTATCTCCTCCCACCCCCTTCAGATTGGGGGCGGGGGATAGACATATTAATCTCTCGGTTCATAGTTCTCTCGGGAGGCCGCGGGTTCTGCATGAATTTATGCCCGACTATCTATATATAGCTCGGTTCGCCTATCTTTCTAAAGGGCGACAAAAGAATCTCCCGGTGCAGAGGTATTCTAGTTGGGGTGAGCGCAGCGTAGCGAACCGCTCGAAACAGAAATGAATCGAGGGCCCCTCCATCTTATCATGGCATTTATCCAGGCGGCTAGGCGAGCCCTTTTTGATATATGCGGGTTCGAACCTGCACTGCAGAGATAGTTGCCCTTTAGCGAATAATAGGGCGGAGATAGATGCAGTGCCCGATTGATTCATGCGGATCTAATCTATATGCCAGAGCCAGAGATGCGGTGCCCGGAGATGCGGATCTGATCTCTATAGATTCTAGATGGGGATGGGGCCATCTTACTAATCAATTTATTTGAGCCCACCAACTATAGATATAGGGTTGGCAAATGGCACTTACTCCCAAACCCACTGGGACATCTAGGCTATCAAGGTCGCCCCTCCCCCTATCTAGATATATAAGGGCGTAGCGAACCGCAACGCCCATTAGAATAGTAGGGCGCATATATAAAAAAGGGCCTTTCAAACACCCTGCATACAACAACTATTCAAACCGGAACCCAATTAATAGTAGGGGCTTCCAACGCACTATAGTTCCCACCCAACCCCGAATTCTATAGATGGGGGGGGCCCTTTATAATATAGGGCATGGGGGCTAAAGTTCGGGTGGGTGGGAGGCTATAGATTGAGGACAAATCGACGAAAGAAAAAATGAAATCCCAGCACCTATAACTATCCCCATGCCCTATATTATAAAGGGCCTGCAGGAAATTATTCTGATGTGCCAGCAGGGTGATAAATGCCGGAAACTATATCAAAATCGGGTGGGAGAACCGTATAATTCCCCCCCGGTAGAGATGGGCACATGCAGGGTGGGAAACTATAGTTCCATGGTGCAGAGGGAGGGCCCCTACAATTCTATGGCCCTACTATTCTAATGGGGCGCCCCTCACCCCTCACAAATAGTAGGGGTAGGGCGGGGTGGGCCGCCCCATGCCGAATAGTAGGGGCCGGAGGCCCTACTATTCTAATGAGATCGATTCTCAGAAGCCCATCGCCTAAAGAAACAATAGGCCATCTTTATGAGGACCATATGTTGAGAAACATTGAACCAGAATCATCTAGCAGAGATGCCGCCCCTTTTTTATATAGTTGGTGTGACTGGTAATCTGTTTAAATCCCTACCCCGACTGGGTCAGCCGGGAGCCTTAGAATAGTAGGGCAGGGGTCGACCGTCTGTTTTACACATGAACTCCTTACCGTATCGATAGCTGGAAACTAGCCCTGGTGCCCTATATTATAAAGGGCTGGAGGTCACGAGCTACCAGAAATGGTTGATAATACGTCTATAAGATAGTCGACCCCTCCCCCCCTACTATTCTATGGGGCTGCAGAGAGAGATAGAGTTCATCGGGAGGTAACGAGCGAGATCGGAAGGTGGTTGGGACGGGACCGGGGCTAGGAATACAGCTTTTAGTTCCTCGAGTCGACCATTACTCGCATCTACCTACCTCAGCCCTTCTACCGGTACCTCGATCACCTATGGCCATTCTCTCTATTCATGCGCCCTTTATATCATCGGGGGGCCGGCCGGGTCGATGGGCATTCATCGATATCTGCCGGCCGGATACATGGTTCGTTTGCCCATGAAGACCGGGCATAGCAAACGCCTATAGTTTCTTATGGGCATCGGAGAACCAATTGAACCTCTTCTCCTTCCCTCCCGAAGCCTTTGCCTTCCACTGCAGTCCCGGGCAAGGAGCGAGAGACAGCAGCGCGTACTACGGATCTACCGGACGAACGATGGCGCATCTCGATCCATGTTTCTAATACGTATCAGATATGATCAGACAACCGCCTATCTATATATGGTGGGGGCGGGAGAAGCCACGGTGGCCGGCCCGGGAATCATACTCGAAGAACCTTTTGCCCTTAGGGGCATCAGTTCTTAATTAATCTGTTCATTAATTAATGCTTCCTGCTAGAGTAAGCGGCAACTTTACCCCCCACCCCCCCTCTATAGCCATAGAATAGTAGGGGCCGCTAGAATAAGCAACTATATTACCTTCCCACGGCCCCTGGCGTACTCTATATCCTCCCACCCCCCCGGGCCCTTTAGAATAGTAGGGGGCATCAGCTTGCTAGAAGAATCTAATAATAGGGGCTCCCCCCTACTATTTGTGAGGGGCCTAGCCGAACTATATCTCCCACCCGGGTGGGAGGGAGATTAGCCTAAGAGGTAGATTAGCCCGGCAGGGGCCGGCCTTATAATAGTAGGGCCCCCGAGGTCGGTGATGAGTTTGAGAGGGCTGGGTGAACTATACAACTATATACCTCTGCACCGCCCGATTGATATAAGGGGAAGCCGCAGCAGCCCTCTGCCATTAATCTAGCAGGCAATAAATAGAACCCCCCTCTAGAGCCCTTATAATAGTAGGGCCCCAATCGGCTATCCTCCTGGGCCCCACCCCAATTTCTATCCTCCCATGTTACGTATAGAATCTAGAATTGATGAGATCGATCTCTAGCTATACAAGATCGGCGGCTAATTACTAAAGAGTTTCTTAGCCGGCCGCCTTCGAGAAAGGCCCCTACTATTCTATGGCTAGCCCTACCATTCTATAGGTTATCGCCGCTTCGCCTTTTTTTATATATGCCGCAGCCCCCCCTTATTATAAAGGCTAAAGGTTGGGGGGTGGGAGGCCAACAACTATAATTGTAGGGCCCTTAGAAGCCGTAGGGCCCACCCAACCCATGGAACTATAGTTGTTTCCCACCCCCCGGCTGTTGATTGTAGGGCGCCTTTCTATTATCGCCCTATAGAATAGTAGGGGGTTCAGTGGTTAATGTCGATTCTGATGTCGACCCCCTCCCGGCTTTCAAGGGGGATTCCCCACCCAGTGTTGGCAGGAAGGTCGCAACCAGCACTCACAGGAGTAAAGTCTTGGCTCGACTTAAATAAAGAAAAAAAGAAGACCAGCTGGGGGCCTACGTCCCTCTCCACTAGCCATCCATAAGGGCAGAGCCCGACAGAGCAGAAGGATTTGAGCCGGCGGGTGGACTGAAACTCAAAACAGCACGAGGGGATGCTGCCCTACAGGGCAAACTGCTTTTTAAGGAAGGTGCGATTGTTTCATTCTTTCATTGCCTAAAAAGGAAGGTCCCTTGATCGGATCTCATCCCCTCGGGATGAACCACTGGACGCCTATATTATAAAGGGCATCTATAAATAACGATTGAGAACCAGGGTTCAAAGGCCTTCTTCATCACGAGATGCCATGCCAAACCTACTCATTCGACGTCTCTTTCTCAGGGGTTAACCCAGTTGGAATGTGCCGCTATTTATAGCTGCTGATGCCGGAGAGGAGAGGAACAGATATCGACGAATGGAACTGCTCTTAAGTGAGTGCCGGCACGAACCAGCCTCCGGGCAATAGAATGAATGGATGGATGGATGAGTGAGTTCTTTGAAAGCCGGAGCCGGCGAGAGGGGATTAACTCCTATGCATGGGACTATAGCACTCTCTCGAAGCTGGCCGTTCCTCTCCCGGCCCCATAGAAGAGTAGGCAGCCGGGCGGGGCCCCATAGAATAGTAGGGGGAAATAATCTAGAAGGGGGCCCCTACCCCCGCCCTATTATAAGGGTAAGGGGCCTACTAGCCTTTAGAATAGTAGGGGCCCCATAGAATAGGGCGGGGGGCCCTACTAGAATAAATAGAGAATACCTTATTATTATTAGATTATTATCTGGAGTTGGAACTCAATCTCGATCTCGATCTCCTGATGCCTAAGAGGGCCCCCTTTAGAATAGAACCCTTACACGTCGTAGGGGCCCATCCTCCTGGTTCTGAGCATCCTCTCAATAGTTCTTTTTCCCTGATGCCGTTACTTTATCCTTCTCTGTGAAGTCCATCTGCTTCTCTGCGCCTGGTTGAATAAAGTTGGCTCGAACAAAGATCGATTCGCCCGCCAACAATAGAATAGAGGGCCACCCCTTGCCGAATAGTAGGGCCATAGAATTCCCCAGCCGCGGCCAACTATATAAAAAAGGGCTGCCCTACTATTCGGCAAGGGCCGCAAGGGAAGGCCTTTTTTATATAGGGAGCCATAGAACTATAGCTTGGGGGGTAGGGGGGGGCCCCTACCTTTAGAATAGTAGGGGCCCGGTCCAGCTATTTCTAAACAATAACAATATCATCGTTCATTGGTTAGTCGCTCCATCCCTTCATGGAGTTCAACGGCACCTATAGTTTCTTTGGACAATCCGGCAACAATCGGCAGGAAATGAGGTGATACAGGATGGCTTCAGGGTGGCAGTGGCTATAGTTCCGGTGC
Organism: Chamaecyparis obtusa; assembly: GCA_027943335.1. Lineage (NCBI taxonomy): Eukaryota > Viridiplantae > Streptophyta > Pinopsida > Cupressales > Cupressaceae > Chamaecyparis > Chamaecyparis obtusa. Next base: position 22,474 of record BSBK01014584.1, on the reverse strand, counting down.
AGAGGGAGGATATAGAATAGAAACTAATACAGGGCCCTACTATTCTAAAGGGGACGGATCGTCGAGTTCTATACGTAACATGCCAACTATCATCGGCCACCCACCCATGTTACGTATAGAATCTTCCTGTTCACGGTCAACTATCGAATCAACTTTTGCTGGTTTGAGAATCAACAATCCCTGCTCAACCCCCACTATTTTAAGGGCCCCCCGGTATGCCGTATCTCCGGATCAACAACTCCTCTCCGGGCTATGGGAACTGCATTACGAGTATCCGTAGCATCCATCCGGAACCAAGCCGAGAATAGATTTGAGGGGCATCCCGGATTTATTGATTCCGTCCGGATTAATGCCACTTTTCCGCGGGCTGATGCCATGGCAGTGGGGGCCCTAGCTAATCTAGCCTGAACTAATCTAGCCTGAACTGAACACTAGCAGGCGCCCCCCCCCCTCTATAGAATTGAGGTTGAAAAGAATTGTTCTTAATTAACGGGCTTCTTAAGAAGCCCTACTATTCTAAGGGGCCAGATTCTATACGTAACATGGGAACTAATCAAGATAGGGGCCCTGGGCCTTAGAATAGTAGGGGCCCACCCCCCAAACATGTTACGTATAGAATCTGGCGAATCTAGGATGGGAAGCCCTCAAAATTCTATGGGCCCTACCCCTACTATTTGAAGGGGCCAGGGGGAGGATGGGCTAACATTCTTTCTTTCCGAAAAGGGGAAGTGGCTCCATCCTTTTCACCCCGGGCCGGGTTCACTAGCTAGTCTAGCCATCCAGAGCACTGGGTGGGAACTTAGGAGGCCGCAGGGTTGCTAATATAGTTTTCTAAGGGGCGCCTAACTTTCTTTGTTTCCGGAGAGCTCACTTTGTTACTGGATACCTACCTTTCTTTCTCGCCCTCCTGAGACTAAAGTGAACTCCCCTTCATTGGCCGTGAACTCGGCCGGAAAAGCCTGCTTCCGAGGCGAGAAGAGTTCTCACTCTGCTTTCTCGATTAGGCGGGCAAGGAGAAATGCCCTTTATAATATAGGGCAATCTCCAGGATGGGCAAGGAGCCCTACTATTCTAAGGGCTGTGCTCGTCGATGCTTGAAACCCCGCCCATATAAAGCTTTGAGGGGGATAGATTTCCCCTTTATAATATAGGGCGCTGCGAGCAAGGAGGGAGATAAAGCCTTCCCATCCATCCCTCACTCCCGCCCCGGTGGAGTTAAGGATGGCCCAGCACCACATCATTCATTCTCGTCCTTTGCCAATAATCTGCCCTTTTTTATATAGTTGGGCAGGCTTCCCTACTATTATAAAGGGCCCTACCCTTAGAATAGTAGGGCGGCTGGGGGAGAGGCCGGTGCCCCAACTAGAGCATGTTCTATCTGCTGCTCCCCCCGCATATAATAGTAGGGCATTGATACCGGTTGCCTAACTAACTATAGGTAGGTTCGACCCCCCCAGCCGAATAGTAGGGCGGCTATGGATGGTGGGGTTGGGACCGACCATATATTCCTTGCCCAGGGAGATAACGGCATCTGATCTTCGCCCTACTATCTATAAGGGGGTTCGCCTTAGAATAGTAGGGGCGGTTGCTAATGTAGTTTTCTATGGTGGAAACTCTAGTTGGCAGGGAGTTCTAGCCCAGGAACCTGTTGCCCCCCCTCATTGGATTGCTGTTGCCCTTTAAACGTTCCCCGAGAAGGAAAGGATAGGCGATGGTCCGGATGGATGGTACTTCTTTTCGGATGAGCTACCCTTTTGAGTCCAGCTGCTAAGACAATAAAACAGGAGGGAGTGAACTGAGCCGGGATGGACTTGAACTCGAGAAAGTGATTAGTTGTTTCCGAAAGCATGCTCGAACCGTTTCTCGCCCCCACTATCTCTAGGGCTCCCCGGTTCTCGCGAGATCTCCAACTATAGAGTAAAGGGCAGGTAGGATGGTCTTCCCGGTTGCCTCCCCCTTAGAATAGTAGGGCTATGGCCTTCCTAACTATACTCCTCCCGGCTAAGCCTGCTGTAGCCCTACTATTCTAAGGGCCCTACTATGGAACAGGGGCTGTCCTTGGCTAAGAATTACTGAACTGTACAACTATAGCCCAACCCTCAATTCCGACCATATATCCTTTTGGCAGATTGGCCCCTATAACTGTTCAGGGGCCCCTACCCCCGCCCGGGGCCAGGGCCCTACTATTATAAGGCAGGCTGAGTGCCCCTACTACTCTAAAGGGCATTTGTTTAGCGGAACTGCGCCCCTACCCTAACTAGGAGGCAACTAATCTACCGCAGCAGGGAACTTAGGAAGGAAGGGCGGCCCCCGGCTATTATAAAGGGCCCTACTATGGAACAGGGGAGGGCAACCGGAAGGCCATAGAATTGATAGGGCCTCACCGGCAACCGGAAGGAATTAAACTACATTTCATTGGCCTTAGAAAACTATATTAGCAACCCTGCTGACTGGGGCCTCCCACCCTTTTTAGTCCAGCTGCTGGGACAGACGCGAGCAGAGACTCCGCCGAGACTCCTTCCTGGGATAGCACTCGACTCTCTAACTTCCTCAACCACCTTCCGACATTAGAATAGTAGGGCTCGCCCCCTTCTCAATATATGGCTATTATTTCCCCTACTATTCTAAAGGCCCCCTACTATTCTAAAGGGGCACTCGGTCAACTAGAAAGAAAGGTCCCTTCCCCGGCACAATAGTAGGGGGAGAAGCCATAGAATTTGAGGGGGCCTGGGAACTATCTATATAGAAATAACTGGCTGGCCAACCGGCTGGCCCCACTGAAGGCTGGCCGTAGCTCGCTCGGATGGCCTTTTTGAATAGTAGGGCCCCTTTAGAATAGTAGGGCCCCTTTATAATAGTAGGGGCGGGGCCCGGGGACTCCCGGATGGATCTATTTGTTAGGCTAGGCGATAAACTCCTGTCCATCCTTCACTGCTCAACTAGAATCTCCCCCCAGCAGAGTGAACAGTTATAGCAGGCAGCCAAGATGAGTGAACAGTTATAGCAGGCAGCTAACCTCACGAAAGTAGGAATAGAGCTCTCGAAAGTAGGATCGGTCCAGTAGGCCCATAGAATAGTAGGGCCATAGAAAACTATATTAGCAACCCTGCTGACTGGGGCCCGAGTTGAAAGTAAATGAAAGCATGCTCAGGTAGGCTGATGGCACGGATATAGGTATCAGATTAGTTGAGGGCCGGCCCACCCTTCTGGCACGCACGGTTATGCCCCCAATTAATCTACCCCGCAATTATTTATATGGGCCATTATAGTTGCCATGTTGATGAGAAGGGGTTGTTTAATTGGGCAGAAGCGTGGGAGGCCCTGGCCCCGGGCGGGGGTAGGGGCCCTTATAGATAGTAGGGGGGCGAGAACGAACAATCCAATGAGGAGGTGTGGGTAGGACGAGGGTGAATGCCCCGCCCCTGGTAACGGGTAACCGGAAATCAACTTTTGAGTCTATCGACCGGTTGAACGAACTAGTCTAATAAGGGTAGTGCCTTCCATTGGCTAAGCCTCCTCTTATTTGCGCCTGCTCCCGGCTAAGCCTGCTCCCGCCCCCCCCCTTTCTATAGTTTTCTATGGGCCCTACTATTCTAAGGGGCTGAACTGTAGGAGGGAGAGACCGTCATGTTTTCTGTTGCCTAAGGAATATATGGTCGGTCCCAACCCCACTAACCATATATTCCTGAGCTGCTGGCCATCCTAACTTAAGGAATATATGGTCGGAATTGAGGGCCTATAGAAACAATGGGCGAACCACTCAAATATAGGAAGGGCATTCAACCGGGGGTGCGGGTAGGAGGAGTCCTAACTCTGTGGGCTGGCCATCCTAACTTTCTGGTTGAGTGAAGAAGGAGATTGGCTCTGAGAAAGTCCCTGCCTCCCGTGCATGCATGCAGCCCTGCAGGGCCCAGAGAATATGGTTTACTTTCTTGCCTATAGATAGTAGGGCCTTCCTTCCTCCATCAACTAGAGTTCCATCCGGAGCCCCTACTATTCTAATGGGCAATAAAACCCTTGCCCTAAGGAATATATGGTTAGTGGGGTTGGCAGAGTTCTTTCCTTCCGGGAGAAAGTCCCGAAGGGCACCACCCTTTTGAGTCTAGCGATTACCTGAACTGCCTATAAAATAGTAGGGCTGATGAGTGAGATGGGTGATTTGTTATAGAGTGACCTGAACTGCCTATAAAATAGTAGGGCTGCCCTTTTTTCTATAATTGGAGTGGACTTTCTAGCAAGTCATTTCATTGCCCCCTCCCGCTCTCTCTGCCTTGATCCTGTGAACAAACTAGAATTCCGGTAGCAGTTTCGCCTATAGATAGTAAGGGGCAACTATATAAAAAAGGGCTGCCCTACTATTCTAAAGGGGGAAGGTGAGGCCATAGAATAGTAGGGCCAACTATATAAAAAAGGGCTGAATGGAATGAAGGTGAGGTTATCCCTTACCTGAATGGAATGAAGGTGAGGCCATAGAATAGTAGGGCCAACTATATAAAAAAGGGCTGAATGGAATGAAGGTGAGGCCATAGAACCCGGCCAACTATATAAAAAAGGCTGACGAAAGGAAGGTGAGCCCCCTACAATTCTATGGGGAACTATAGGCACTCATCTTCACTCGTGAAGGCCGCCCTTTTTTCTATAATTGGGAGCGGCGGGCAATTCTATGGCTGGATGCCATAAAAAACTATAGGCACAACGGGGCAGCCTGCCCGGTTGTTTCGGCGAGTTGTTGGCACAGAGAACAAATCCATCCTGGGGAACTATTGCTTCTCCCGGCCCGCGATGGGCGACGAAAGTCGAGGAATGGAGTTCAGTCCTTCACCCACTCTTTGTCCTACTTGACTTCCGGCCAATCTTCCGAGAACTCTAGTTAGTTAGGCTCTTCTTTCCAATTATCCAGTTTCCTTCTTTCCCTCTGGTCCCTGTTGAGAAAGTGAGCAAGAGATTGCCTAGAGAATGGTAGGGGGTCCGGTTGCCGCCCTCAAAATAGTAGGGGCAATTAGTAGTTTCATTTCTTGGGTGGGGTCGAACGGAAAGGAATCTTGGGGCATTCATCGAGAGAGGTTATAAGGCGAATATGGTGAGCGATATCTATCTCTCAATATTAGCTTAGTTGATGAGAGATGGCGATTCCCTACGTAACATGATGACTATAAGAACTTACCTTACCTAGCCGCCGGCCCTCGCCTTCTATTATGGAGCCCCGCCTTATGGCTATTATTGCCCCCCTATTATGGCGATGTGCCCTACCATTCTATAGGCGGGTGGGTGGCCCAGTCAAGCCTTCTATTGTTGAAGCCGGGTGCCCCGACGTGTAACGTCGTTCCAGGGGCCTCCCCTACTATTTGATTTAGCCAGGGCCCTACTATTCTAATGGGCGCCCTTTATAATATAGGGGTCGAGTTAGTTAGTTCCGGAGGCGCCCTACTATTTGAAGGGCCCCCCACCCAACCCCACAGGCGTATAGAATCTGCCCCAACTATAGAAGGGGCCCCCTCACCTTCATTTCATTCCTTACCTGCCTTACTATCTATAGGGCCTATAGATAGTAAGGGGCCTTACCTGTAATGAAATGTGCGGTAAGGGGCAGCCCTACCATTCTATAGGCGCCGTAACGGAATCCTGAACGGAGTGAAGGTGACTTTCGGGAGCCATAGAATTTGGTTGGGCGCTCACCCACAACATTGATAGTTGGCTCCCTTACCTGAATGAAATGAAGGTAAGGAATGGCCTTCAAATTCTATGGAGTGAGCCATAGAATAAAAAGGGCACTCATCTGAACACTCGTGAAGGTGAGGACCGTCCGCAAATTCTCATTCAGGTAAGTTATCCGCCTAGCCGCCCTCCGGTGCAGAGGTATATTATCGTAGGGCGCACATGATAATGAAGATGACGGGATAACGCCGAATGGTAGGGAACCATAGAATAGTAGGGCACAATGTGTGCCTAGAGGAAGTGCTGAGTCTCGCTTTCTATCTCCCAACCTTACGCCCACCCACCTCCCTGCTCCTGCCCTACAATTCTATGGCGGCCGAATCGGGCTATCAAAAAAGAACCGGGTTGGATTGTTCACTAACTCCCTCGGTAGTCCTATCCTGCTAACTTCTCCATCCTTCATCACCGGCTTCTGAGTAACTGCTTTCTCATTGGTTGTTGAACTGTTCATTCAAGGTCTACAATAATAGAATAATAGGGGCCACCGGGCGGGGGTGTAACTATAGCCTGGGGGTGAGGCCCCGGATGGAACTATGCTTTCTATACCGGATACTGGCCACCGGGGGTTCAGGGAGAGCTTTACACGGAAATAAGATTCTATATGGAACATGCCCCCTTTCAAATATAGGCCCTGGAGGTGAAGGATGGACCGGGGGTGAATCCATAAAGGTTAGTGATACTGAATTAACAGCTACCCGGCTACCCACCCGGAGCTAAGGCAGGAGGGACCCATACTGTTGAGTTCAGAGATGTTGGCAGTGGCCTACCATGGCACTATAGGCAACGAAAGTGACGGTTACTCCAAGGATGGGACCCGGGAAGGGAGTGAAACCGGTGGTGCGTGGGCCCTACTATTCGGCAAGGGGATGGGTGGCCCTACTATTCTATTATTCCCTACAATTCTATGGCAGCTATGTATCAATCTAGTTTTCTTGCTCCCCTATTATTATATTATTCAGGGTGAAGCTCGAGCTAATTCCAGCAGTTATGGAGCATGCCCACGGTCGGATGGGGCACAGTAGCAAAAAAAAGGATGGGACGATGGAGAGGGAGGGAGGCAGGGAAAGAAGCTACCCGGTGCACCGGGGGTGTGGGGGATGGATAGCAGGGAAAGCTATCTCCTCTGCACCGGGGGTGGGGATTATGGATGTAGTTTGGCCGGATAGACTAATGTAGTTTGGCTGGCTAGCGTAGGGACGTCAGTTAATTAAGTGAAGTGGACCCCACCCAGCTAGTCGATGCCAGGAGGCTTTCATTGAACGAACATAATAGCCCTCAACTAATCAGGGAGCCATAGAATTGTAGGGGGCCCTCAACTAATCAGGTGTTTGGCCCCATAGAATTTTAGGGCTCCATTTTATGTGAGAACCTAACATTAGTGGGTAACCCCCACAACAGCTATCGGAGGGAGATGGAGAGAATCCTAACCGAAGGAGAGAATGAAGCCCTATAGAATTTGAAGGCGTCGCCCTTTTTTATATAATTCTCACGTCACGGTTGCCCTACTATTCTAAAGGGAACAAGGATCTTCTCGAGTTTCTTAGTTCCGGCGGGCGGCTGGATGGTTGAAAGGAAGGTGCCCCGACCCGATGGAGCAGTGAAGGATGGAGAGCAGGCCTTAGAATAGTAGGGGCCCCGGCAGGCCTAAACGCAGCTAGGGTGGGAGGACAAGCTTTCGGATGGGACAATCCGGGCTTCCCGGTTCGAGCATGCTTAACTAACTATCGAGCCCGCTTTCTCATTGGTTGTTCGGGGAACTCGATCGAGAAAGTAGCTTTAGTCAACCGGCTAGTTTGATAAACCGAGCTGCCTCCCCGTCTCCTCCCACTCCAACATCATTGTAGGGGCCTTAGAATAGTAGGGGCCGGTATGCCATATTCTATACGTAACATGGGTGTTCATGTGGGAATATAGAGTCCCCGGCCGGGGGCCTATCCTATAATTTCTAAGGGCCCCGTAGATAAGATAGGGGCAGCCCTATCTTATCTACGGGGGAGTTTTCATTCCCTACCCGCCTGCCTGCAAAGGCATTCTAGTCATTATAGTGTGAGAATAGAAGAGTCATTATAGTGGGACCTTCTAATAGTAGGGCAACCAATAATAGAATAATAGGGCTAGAATTGCCCTTGCCGAATAGTAGGGCCTTAGAATAGTAGGGGGCCCCCCTTGCCGAATAGTAGGGGCCCCCGCCCACTATATAAAATGCGGGGCGGGGCGGGCTTTCTAATAGTAGGGCGGGCCCTTGCCCCCAACTATATAAAAAGGGCCCCCTATATAAAATGCGGGCCCGCCGGGGCCGCCCTTTATAATAGTAGGGGGCCCACTATATAAAATGCGGGGCGGGGCGGGCCCACTATATAAAATGCGGGGCGGGCCCCCTTCGCCCCTATATAAAATGCGGGGCGGGCCCTGCCGGGGTAGGGGTAGGGGTAGGGGTAGGGGTAGGGGTAGGGCCCGGCTATAAACTGCTGCCATCGGGGGGGAACTATAGTTTCCCACCCAACCCATATGCAGAGATCGATGTGAGGCGGACCTTCATATTCGCATTTGATTGGAAGGAAAGCCCCTACCCCTACCCCTAACCCTCCCCCTACCCCTACCCCTACCCCTACCCCTACTATTGCCCTTTATATCATCGGCGGAAGGGGCCAGGGAAGGGGCCAGCCTATAGTTTCTTATGGCCACCCAGCCCCGTAGGGCCATAGAATTTTGAGGTTAGGTAGGTCAAAATGGAGAGAGCAACCCGGAAGGGAGGATGGAAAGTAACCCCGCCCTATTCTATGGCCCCTACAATTTGAAGGGGGGCGCCCGGAAGGGAGGATGGAAAGTAACCCCGCCCGGCGCCCTACCATTCTATAGGCAGATTGCCATACCGGGAAATGTTTTTTGCCCGTAGGGCCACTCACTATTATTGGCCCTACTATTCTAAAGGGCCCTACTATTCTAAGGGGGATAGATTATCGTAAAAGGTTTCAATTCAATTCAATTCAATTCAATTCAATTCAATTCAATTCTTTATAGAATGAATTAAGTCAAAGAATTATTCAAACAAACGGCACCCATGGCCCTTTGCCATAGTAGGGGGTAGGGGGCGATTCTATACGTAACATGCCCCCTTTAGATCTAGTTGGTAGATTAGTGCCTAAGGCATGTTACGTATAGAATCATCGATAGTAGGGTAAAGAAAGAAGGCTCTCCCTCTCAAATTCTAGGGCTAGTGAAACTAGCCAATATAGCCCCTTTATATCATCGGCGGGGGCGGGGAATAATAGAATAGTAGGGAATAATAGAATAGTAGGGCCCCCTTCTAGGGGTAGGGGGTAGGGGGTAGAGCCAGAAAAATGATCGACGTTAGGCCCTCCGATCAACATTTGCCGGGCGGGTCCGGCAATTTCATTTCTAGTGGGCATGTTACGTATAGAATAAACTATGCCCCACCCCCCTTGCCGAATAGTAGGGCCCATATTTTTGTAGGGAATAATAGAATAGTAGGGCTCCGGCCATCGATCAATTTCGTTCCCCTGGGGGCCATAGCCATAGAATTTTGAGGTACCGTAATCTTCATTAAATGTGCGCCGGCGGCAATCCGCTTAGTTTCTAAATGGCTAGAACCCCAGGGCAACTCTAGTGCTCCGGGGTCCTATCTGGGGTGAAGAAGGATGGACGGCCAGGTAGATGCCGTTAGGGAGTTATAGCTCTCGGGAGGCCCTACTATCTATAGGCAACGGCATCTAGCTCCTTCAACTAGTTTCATCGCCTATAGATAGTAGGGCGACGTTGCTGCTAATCGTGTGGAAGGATAATCACTACCTTTCTCAAATCTCCTCCTCAATTCCGGTTCAATCAGCGAGCATGCTAGGCAGGCAACAGAGTCGGAAGGCCATAGAATTGATAGGCATTAATAAACTCCGCCCTCTTCTGGTCCAGCTCAAAATCTAGTTCGTTCCACCCCCTACTATTCTATAGGCAAGCCTATAAGAAATTATCAGTGGGCAGGCAAATTAGGAAGGCCAGGCAATATCTATCTATTTGTTCACCCGGCTCCAGTTCGTTTAGCTTTCTTTCTCCATCCTGAACCCCGTCCCCTAGATTAGTTGAACTCCCACCCGGGTTGCCAGCCTCCCCTGGCGAATAGTAGGGCTATGGGCCCTATCCTTCCACCGGCCCTTATAATAGTAGGGCTCCAATTATAGAACAAAAAGGGCTCGCCTTCCGGGCTAGTTTCTTTAGCTCTTGAATTCTGCTCCTCCCACCGGAATAATAGAATAATAATAGGAAAATAGTAGGGGCCCTTATAGATAGTAGGGTCGTGAACTTCAGTTTCATTACAGAGCTGAGCTCCATCATAGTTGTTGAGGGACATAACCAGCCAAACGAGTTGGAGCCAAATTCTCACCCATCTCTCGATCTCGATCTCCGAAAGCGGGCCCATCCGGATAGTTGATTTGTCCTCCGCCTTTGCGGCCCGGCCCTACTATTTTCTAGGCTAGCATAGCTATTTGCTTGAACTCCGGCCTAACTAGTCTCTTTATTTTAAGGCCCCTTATCCCTTCACTACAGGTTGTATACCTAAGGTGGGAGGCCCGGCCGGAGGACCTGAACGAACTGAATTATCGGTAGTCGGCATGCTCGCTGATTTCACCTTCCATCCATCGGCCCTACTATTCTATAGGCGGAACCCGCCATCTAATCACTTCTCGTAGGCCAGTGTTGATTCCCTAGGATGGGAGGCAAGAAAGCAACATAGAGTTTGATTCCCATGCGACCGACCTTAGCAACATAGACAATAATCTATTTGCCGTAGGGCTAATAATGAATAAAAATAGATAACAATAATAGAATTCTATGGGCCCTACCATTCTATAGGCCATAGAATTTGAAGGTAATCTGAATGGAATGAAGGTGAGGCCTATAGATAGTAGGGCCCGTAATCTGAACTCAGTTTACGGCCTATAGATAGTAGGGCCCAACTATATAAAAAAGGGCTGCAACTATAGATAGTAGGGCCCATTCTAATATAGGGGGTAGGGGTGAAGGTGAGGGCCTATAGTTCCCCTTTATATCATCGGCGGGCTGGTTATCCCTTACCTTCATGGAATGAAGGTTACGGGAGGAAGATTAGTTGCCGGGGCGGGATGGGGGGGAACTATAGGCCCCAGGGCGGGTGGGAATTCCCCTACTATTAGAAAGGGCTCCCACCCGCCCCAACGGCAGAATAGTAGTTCTATGGTAGCTATTGAAAGCGGTTCCGGGAGATTAAGTTATTGAGGATGAGTGGTTTTCCTTGGGTGAATAGTGGAGACTACAGGGCGGGCCCCTATATATTCTATGGGCAACAAACGACTCATTTCGATCGAATAAACAGCCATCTCGAGCTCATAAACTTATTACTCCCACCCTCAAAATCCATTGTCACAGAAATACTACTCATCTCGCTACTCGAACAAAGAGGTAGGGATGAGGTATGAGTGGAGTTATTCCTTCGCCAGCGCGGCGCATCCCGCCGCATCATCGATACTGGAAGGAAAGTCGAACCTGCTGAACCAACTGCCTTTGCCTCTGCGCCCGGCAGATCGAAATCGAATAAAAAAACAACTGGATGGGGTATGGATGTGAAGCTCCTGCTGTTGGCCCCGCTGCTGAGTATGGATCTGGCCCCCCCTAGAAATTCTATGGCTCTATAGGCGACCGGACCAACAGAGACAGGATCAACAACTGCTTCAACGTATGCTCCGGATATACGGATTCCCCTGCTACTGGTGGTGCCTCCCCCAGTCCCCGTTGCCCCCACCCATACCACCCTAGCCTCTACCCCTGCTGCCTTCGGCCGGTCCCTGGATCTGGGTCGTCCCTGATAGATATAGGGCCGGGTCCATGCGCAGTGCAGGTGGTGGGTCAACCGGATCAAGTGCTTCGACTGGATATGCTACTACCTCAGATCCGGAACTGGACGAAGGGGGGAACGGGAGGGGCTACGACGGGAAGGGGAACTGGTCAAGATCTACTCCTGCTTATTCGGAATCGATTTGTCGTGCCATAGAACCAACCGCCTGCCCTGAGAAAGTCCAGGCCGAGAAGCCTGATAGATATAGGGCAACTCCAGACTCACTTCGAGGCTGATGGTCGGCTCCTACGGCTGCAGTGGTGATGACCACAGTGGTGGTGACGGCTAAGCGTAGAGGGAGCATAAGTACCAGCTATGGGTCGCCCCTGGTCGTACGTACCGATGTACGGGAGGCGGAACAGGGGAGTGAGTCGCAGCAACTATCTCTAGGCACGCGGCCTTCCGCCCCTCCATCCGGAATTGGATCCGGCCCGGATATGAGGTTCTAATTGGAACTTAGTCAACTCGATCTGCTCGATCCGGGCTATAGCTCTAGAACTGGAAGGAATGCCGTGGCGGTCTGGATCTGGGCGAGGCTCCGAATCCCGAAATGGAATTCCGCGCCCTTCCCCCCGCTGTTCCATACGCCGTTGCCCCCCATGCATCTCTATTCGAAAGGGTCGATCTGCTGCAGGAGAAAGAAGTATTAAACGTGTGCGCATCTACGCGCAGTCGACCGACCGCACACTCCGCATCACCCAGATCGAAATGTGAATCCGAGCCGCCCGGCAATATACATACCCTCCCGGCAATAGAATAGAAGCCCTCCCGGCAATAGAATTCCCTCTGCACCTAAATATACATCCTCCCGGTTATCCCCCGGGAAGAAGAATTCTATTGCCGGGAGGGCTTCTATTCTATTGCCGGCGCAGAGGGAATTCTATTGCCGGTGCAGAGGGTATGTATATTGCCGGTGCAGAGGGAATTCTATTGCCGGGAGATTAGTAGTGGGGATTATAGCAAAGTCATTGATTGCCACTTAGCAGTATGGGTTGCCATGTATATAAAGTGATGTTAGTACGTGTCCCACCGCCCAGTCTCGGTTCTAGCGATTCCTCCGACCTAAAAGCTGTTTACCATACCCATGTGGATACGGACAGCAACTCCCGGGGTGCGTGCTACTTATGAATGAGACTCGGTCAATCGGACGGATTGAACCCGAACTGGGTTAGCTGCAGGCACCTCCGCCCCAGCTGCCTGAGAAGGGAGATGCTTGCTCCGGCCAGTTCCACGAATAGGCTTTGACGCCCCTACCCGGTCCCGGGTGCTTCCAGCCGTTTCAGTACTCGGTCAACCGTCTCTGCCGGTTCGGGACCGCTCGGGCAACTCAATATGCACCTGAATCTGCTAGCGCATTCACCGTATCCGTAACGGGGAAGGGGATTATGGCTCTTGATCCGGAGATGGATTTGCGCATATATCAAAAAGGGGCGAGACCAAGACTACATGCTTCAATTCGACTGAGGAATCAGCAACTGAGTATGCATACATAATTGGTGCTGCTTGTCACACGGAAAGGAAGTGCTTGTTTATTTAGCCGCCAACGGAAGCAGCACTGCTTCCATCGCTTGAACCACCTATGCCCATGCCTCTGCTCCCGGGTCCCCCTAAGGTCTAAGTGTGGCTAAATCCCATCCTCAGGGCGGGCTCTCGTGCACCGGCTGTACTGGCAGGAGATGGGGAGGAGAAAGAGATGGGCTAGGTGCGGTCGGCCCGCCATAGAATAGTAGGGGCCCGCGGGAAAGCGGAATCAATTTGACGCTCTGGCTCTTTAGAGACTCAACTAGAATCTCCTCCTACCCACCCCGAGGAAACGATGGATTCGGGGCGGGATGTCCACTATTCCTTCCCTCCCCGGTCCATCAGCGCACCCAGCCTTGACTGGCAAGTTGTTCCGATGCTTACATGATACAAATGGGTGGGCCTCCTGCTCATAACCCCGGCGGCAGGTGGGAGTACCGGTCAGCGCAAAGAATGGATTTCTTTCGAGGCGCAGCTATTGAGGTGGGAGAGGTCGTGGAAGGGCCCGGACAAGGGAGAAGTCCAGAGCCAACATTTTATCTCCGCCGGCGGCCCCTACTATTCTAAAGGCCCGGAGAGGGTGGGTGGCCCGGTTTCTATTATTGTAGGGGAAGGCGGGGGGCATGTTACGTATAGAATCTAGGTCTGCATCAACTATAGAGTCTCAATTCTTGCCCTATATTGCCCCTTTATATCATCGGCGGGCCGGGGCCGGATAGATAGAAAGGCTATCTATCGATTGAAGCGGCCAGGGGCCCGGTCCCTTCATTTCGCAGGATAGGGAGATAGGGCCACGGGCGAATCTCATCTCTCTTGATATTGGGAAACAATCACTTCACCGTTTACGAAGGAATAAAAGGATCTTGGAATCAAGGACTTGGGAGTGGCCCGACCTCCACCACTGGTGGGGTCTATGAAGTGACATATAGATATAGCCGACTAGACTACCTACTCTATATAGCTGATTCTACGTTGGAGGCCGACTTCAATCACCGGCTCGACCTCAATCAATCAGCTTAGGGGTGGGTGGGAGCCCTGGCAAAGAGTAGGGCCAGCCGAACTACTATTCTGCCGTTGGGGCCCACCCTTTCCCCCGCCCTATTTCTAAGGGGCCGGGAGCCCCTTAGAAATAGTAGGGCCTGGCGCCCCAGCCGGGGGCGGGTGGGAGCCCTTTCTAATAGTAGGGGCCCGGGGGTGGGTTGGCAACGTGTGTGGGGATGGGTGGGGGCCCTATATTATATGCGGGGGTCTCCCACCCAACCCGGCCCCTAGAAATTCTAGAGAAAGGTAGATTCGTTGCCCTACGGGGGAGAACCTATAGTAGTTCGGCTGGTAGCTATTGAGAAACGCGGTTCCTGTTCCGGCCATAGAATTGATAGGGCCCTTAGAATAGTAGGGGGTAGGGGCCCTCCCGCCTACTTAATTGACTCCCGTATCCGTATCCAACAACCGCGGCCTATATTAGAAAGGGCTGGAACCGACCCTTTAGAACAATAGGGCGGGGCTTCCCACTGCACCGTGCCAAACATATGGCTTGGGCCCCCCACCTACTTTTGAAGCAAGCGCATTTGGCCCTCTGCACGCACCACTGCCCCGGCATCGGTAGGGCTGTGGAGGGGGCATGTTGAAGCACTACGGACGACGGAAGCAGTGGCACGTTCTTCCGGGCTTCCAACGGCGATTCCTAGTTAGCATATGTTGGTACTAAGAGCAGTCTGGCCCCAGATTGAGTAGTGCTCGAGTGGCAGCATCAGGGTGCTTCAGTAGGCGCGGTCTAGTGATTTAAGAAGCCAGCGTGTTCTCGCCGGCAAAGGTCGGGGGTGATACAGAAGTCGACGAGATACGAGTGATTGGCCTGCCATAGAATTGTAGGGGCCCCTACCGGGCTACCTCGATGCGGATCAACTAATCTTGGGTATAAGGCTGCACACTTGGACCAAAGCAATACGCCTGCCTGCAAAGTAGCCCTACTATAACTAGTGCCGGGGTGGGCATGTTACGTATAGAATCGATTAGAGTGCAGAACTACCCCTGCAGTTACGATGCAGCTCCTAGATCTGCATTCGAAGAATCTGCCCTACTATTCGCCGAGGCGGCACCCTACTATTATATGCTTAGGATGACTGGATGGAGAGGAGAGATTGATCGCCCTTTTTTCTATAATTGGTTAAGTCCTGCCTCCGCCTACCTTTCAATATAGGGGGGCCTATAATGGTTTGGTTCGCCTGCCCTACTATTCTATTATTGCAGATTCTATACGTCCTATAAAATGGTAGGGGCCCACCCGGCTGGATAGGGATAGAGAAGCACGGGAAGGAAGGTCTGAACCCGGCCATCCATTGTTGCTCGTAGGCTGGACTTTTGAAGGTGAAATCAGCAGGTATAACTTTAGACTGCCCTACCAGAAGCCCCTACTATTCGCCGAGGGGCGGGCAACCTCTGCACGCACGCACTTAGCATTTTCTCAGCCTGCCTGCAGGATGCCACAATAAGCGATCGCGGATCAAGGAAGCAAGCAGCGAAGGGACGGACGGAGGACAGCTGGGAGGCAGGGAACGATAACAAGCTCCCTACAATTGGGCGGGGGGTAACACTGCACAACTTGAATTCACTTTGGAATCACTAGTTGGAATACGAGCCCCCCGGTGTAGTATATAGTAGTCACAACCGGAAACACCACCCTTGCAGCGGAAGCCCGCCCTATTTGGGCCGATGTTCATAAGTTGCCCCCCCTTCCTTCATATGGCTTGTAGGGGCCCCTACTATTTGCCAGGGCTCCCACCCATGTTACGTATAGAATGCCAATTTTGAAATGGCTGGTCCATAGAATTGCCCTTTTTTATAGCCATAGAATTGCCCGCCGGGCCGCTGCATTCGAACAATTATCCGCTGTTCGAGCTTCAGCAACAATTGATCTCCCCGCTGGGATCCAAAAGTTCCCTAGAATTGATAGGGGGCGGAACGGCAGAGGTGGGTTCCTATCCGTTGATTCCAGCAGTACCTCTCTATCCGGTGCGTGCTAAGTGCGTGCAGAGGGCGCCGAAGGCCCTCTATAGATTAGTTGGATACTACGCGCTATCCGCCAGCAACATCAGTCGATGCAGTAGAAAGCGTAGGGTGGGAATGCTGCAGAAGCCCGTTCTTCACGTGCATCTTGTTCCCACGTTCAATCGGTCATGGAGTGCGCAGGCCCTACTATTCTAAAAAGGCGGCCGGTGGTCGCTGCAGAGTTGCAGAAGCGGAGCAGGGAATGGAACAGCCCTTCCTATCCTATGTCGCTAAGGGTGGCCCTACGGGGAAATGGAAGAGTTTTGCGCCGTTCGATCAATTGTGTTGTGGCCCCCTGCAACGATTAGAGGAAGAGCGCCTGTTGGGTAGCGATCCAAACCTCCCTAGCTCTTACGCAGAACAATCCCTGCCCTTGTATTCTGCTTTCCTAGTGCAGAGATTCCCTATCCATTCCTGCAGCAGCACCCTTTACTGCATCAAAACGATCGATCGCTGATGTTTGTACAATCGGCATTCGATCGCCTTCCTCCCTATCTGGAGTCGGTGGAGTCGACCCAGGGTGCTGCCCCTTTCAGATTCTTCCGGAGCGGGAAACAGCATTCTTCCGGTCCATCCATCGCATGAACTACTCCGATCATAAAGTTGGGGGGGTTCTGTCGAGTCGGCAGGAATGTATGCCGGTAGTGGTGGGGGAAGAAACGAGAATGGAGTCGTGATATGTGGGCGAGTGGCGAGGGAATAGATGAGAGCCCGCGTGCCCCCAACCTAGGGCTGCGCCCTACTATTCGGCAAGGGCCCTACCCCCGCCGGGGCAAGGGGTGCCTGTAGAATAGTAGGGGCCGGGCGGCTTCATCTAATGTTCTTTGCCCTACCCCCGCCCGGGGCAAGGGGGCCTGTAGAATAGTAGGGCTGGCCGGGCAGATTCATATCCTCTCTAGTATTCTAGGAAGCTGGGTGTTCAGTCGTATTGCTTGTCGCCCCTTATTAGTTCGCATTCGATAAAAAGGGGTAGTGATTGACCGGCCCTGCCCCTTCCTTCTCTGAAGCTGCTGTTAGCACTTTGAGCAGCCATGTCAACTTTGGAACAGTTGCCTGCCGCTTTGAACTATATAAAAAAAAAGGGCCAGTACTTTTGCCCCATATATATATATAAAGGGCATCACTGCACTGGTGCCTTGTTGAACAGAATAATATAGGGGGGGGCGGGATCAGATGGACCGACCGAAATAGGGGCCCTATATTATAAAGGCCCTGCCTGCCCGGGCCAGGAGATCCTTGCTCTTCTGTGTCCCTGCCTGGCAGCAATCCCACATAGTGATTCCTGCGGCATAGAAATTTCATAAAGAATCTAACTCAGGCTCAGGTCTGGTTCCCAGCGGAACAGCCCCAACCAAGGAGTCGGAGATGAATGTTTTGGGCCTATCCCCCAATTATATAAAAAGGGCCGGGCCCAAATCAGCAGAATAGAGTTAGTGGTCGCCAGATAGGAGGGAGACCCTCTTGCTGCTGCCAGTGGTGGCTATACACGCCTATAGGCGGGCTGAAGGAAGGAGGTAGGTCTTTCCGCAGGACCTCTTCCACCAGCCCCCCAGCTTCGCCAATTATAGAAAAAAGGGCTCGGGTCCATATCCTGGAGTAGAACCTCCCTACTATTATAAAGGGGCCCTACTATTGAAAGGGCGATTCTAGAAAGAGATCGAGCCTTACTATCAATAGGGGCCGGCGTCTTTAGGCCCCCTTTATAATATAGGGAGAAGTCTATGCCTGCGACACTCCTTTATTGGCTTTAGAGCCAGCCAGAAAGTGGGCGGAGTTTGCCGGAGGCAGATTGATAACCATATTGAATAGATCCATTAATTCATTACTCAGGGTAGATTCCTCTGCGCTACCTCCATCTCTTCTGCTGCTGTTGGCTAAACAACTGATGTCACAAGCTATGTTCCCACCTTTGCTTCTGATAATGGTGATGCCTTTATAATATAGGGGGATCTGCTCAATCTGCATATGAATCTCCTGAAACTAGGGCTTTTCTTACCGTCTTAGGTGCCTACGCCCCAATAGTAGTAATAAGGCCTTTGCCTATGCTTGGACTGGATCTTAATAACCTGGTCATGGTTCGGGCACTGGTACTGTTCCTTGGCTATCTGCTCTACTGCTTCTTAAACGGGTGGTTAGGATGCGAGAACGCCCTACTATCTATAGGCGGACCTTTAGAATAGTAGGGCTCCCCTTCAAATAGTAGGGTCTAAGTGGAGCCCTATTATTGAAAGGCTCTCCACCAACCACCTAGGCGGCCCCTACAATCTATGGGGTGCTCTCAGAGATGCAGAGCGGGTAGACGGAGAAGGAGAAGCCTCTTCTTCGTTACTCACCCCCTACAATGTCTACGGGCAATCCACCAGCCCTTTACCCTTTATAATAGTAGGGGTAGGGCGCGCCCTACCCCTACTATTATAAAGGGTAAAGGGCGTGGTAAAAGGAGGAGCAGATCCAGGAGCAGCAGTGGTAGCACAGCTTGTTTTTTCACCTATTTGAGCCCCCTCAACAATAGGGCCATAGCCCGTTTCGGATCCAGATGCCCTAGGGCCTAAAGTTGCAAGATCGAGTCGGCCCTATATTATAAAGGGCCCTACTATTCTAAGGGTTGATTTAGTAGTTTATTATAGGCGGCGGTACCCTTCAAATAGTAGGGGCGCCCCTTAGAATAGTAGGGCGTTGCCCGTAGGGCCCCTACCTTTGCCTCTCATGCTGATACTTATGCTGGGGTTCCGGATCAACTAAAAGGGGGAAAACCAGGTCTGCATGCAACCGATGCTTTGTTTCCACCTCTGGTGCCCCGCAAACTGGCATTTGTTTGTCATGGTGGTGAATAAACAGAATCTGGCACTAGAATTGATGGGGATGCTTGCCCTTATGCCGGCTGTGCCTATGCTGATGCTGGGTCTTGAATGAATTGGATATCGAACGGTGGGCTGCTTCTAGGTATCGATCCCGATCCGCGCTTGGATATGCTTATTTAACCGGGCCCCAACTGGGTCTTTGTCTTAATCTCCATCTTTATCCGCCCTTATAATAGTAGGGCGCGCATGGCTTTGACCTTGTAATTTGATCAACTGCCTTTTCTGCTGCCCGCCTCTCCTTCTTCCGCTGGTGCTAGCGGTTACGGCGATGACTATAGATCGGATGCCCCCGGCACTAATATAGGCGTGTAAGGGCCGTGCTTCTATCCGTCACTGCCTCCAAACCATCCGTCCCAAGTGCTGGTCCAGCAGGAATCAAGGTGGGTGGGATGCCGAGTGAGTATCTGTTCGATTCCCCGAGACTCGACTGCCCCAACTATAGATGCGGGGCCCCACCCCGATGCAGAGGATCGTCCCAAAGCCCCCTACCCCCCTACTATTGCCCTTTATATCATCGGCGGCCCTTTTTTATATAACCCCGGCCCCTACTATTTTATGGGCCCGCCCCTTGCATATTACGTACTGATCGATGATGACACACCAGCTTAGCTGTGTCTAGTGCCGTTTCCTTCCAAGGCCGCTTCAAACTTCTTGGCACAGCTAAGCTGGATGCTATCATCCATTATATACATCACAGGACTCGCCGGGGTGGCCACTGGTTAGAATAGTAGGGTGGGGGATAGGGGTAGGGTGGAAGGAAATAATGTACTACGTAATATAAGTGGGGGTGCCCTACTATTCTAATGGGGCGGTAGGGCACAAAGTGACGCCCCACCATCCATATTCGCGGAGCTTCTCACCGCCATGACCCGGCCACAATAGAAAAAAGGGCCAGGGGCCATTTCGGGTGGGGCGGGGGGCCCCTTTTGGCCTACCTACCCAGTTTTGGATCTAGAGGAGGCGTGTAACGTATAGAACGCGGCAACCTAAGCCGAGAAGAAAGCGCATTCATTGCCTCGGGGCCCTACTATTCTATGGGCCCTACTATTCGTTGGGGACGTGGTAAAGTGGATAGATATCACGTGGATGGGTGAATTGATATAAAAGCTTACAGATACTGCTTGCTTTCTCGGATAGGATTATCACAATATAGGACACTTGGGCGGCCCAGGGCTGACGCCCTAGAAATTATATGGCGGTGATAACTTGTGCTGGAGCCTATCTTTAGGACTTCGGGACCGCTCCCTGCGGGAGTGAAGCCCGAGGGGCTGCCAGGGGTCAGCATAAGCGTGTCTAGCTTGCCCCTCCCCCCCTTATAATAGTAGGGCCATAGTAGGGCTATGGGCATTGGGTAGACTTGGTGAGTGCCGTCTCACCAGTTCTAAAGTCGTGAAAGCCCTACTATTGAATGGGCGGGTGGGAGCCCTTTACTATACAGGGGCTCGAGACTGTTGGATCATCGTTTAGAGAGAATTATAGTATAGTAGTTCGACGATAGTATGTATTTTCGGCAATCGTTGCCTATATTATAAGGGGCAGCTCCATCCGGTGATCCACAACTCCCCGGGCCCTTTATAATATAGGGGGGACGGTAACGGAGCAGAGTATACGGCAAAACACATCAGGGTATGCACCACTATAGTTTCCCACCCAGCAGCTGGACATGCTAGGGACCAGGGAGATAGGGCGTGGCCGCTTTGCACAAATAGGAAGCCCCTTTCAAATATAGGCCCGCGGTGCGAGAACAGAGGGGGATGGATGGGCCCTGGGAAGGTAAACCCACCATTGTTGAACACCCGTGCTGGTGAATAATCTGAAAAGGGGATATTTCTAAGGGCTAAGGGCTAAGGGCTCAATAGAGTGTCTATATTTCCCAACCTATCTCGGCGGGGTCGGGTGCCCCTCACACACCGATGGACGGCGCCCTATCTATATATTGGCCAGTCTCAACCCACCCCAACTTTATTGTCCTCCCACCCCTGCAGATATATACGGCATGCGTCAGTGATGCTAGAGGGCAGCCCGAAGGATCTACATTCTATAAAATGGCGGTAGGCACGCCTGACCCGGCGGTGTGATGGCATAAGCGCCGCCAACATTTAGCGTGATTCTTCGGAACGGCGCGCTGCCAACGGGCCTTTCTTAATCCACCGCTTCGACCCAAGCGACGTGCCCTTCTCCTAATACGCGTGCTGGAGTGGGAAGTGACAGTGGAAATTGGAATGGGGGGAGTGAGAAGGGTGGAAATGGGAACATTTTAGGGAATGGGAGGTGGGACGAGAGGAACAGACACTGATACTGTAGAAGCAGGGCAAGAGGCGGTAGTAACAGTGGGCTCGGTTCATCGCTTTCGCACTGGCCCAACTCACCAAACGATAGGGGATAGGGGAGCCCCTTTAGAATAGTAGGGCCGGGTGGGCGAGTTCCTTTTTCTTATCAAGCCGGATCTGCCCAGGAAATGATGGAACGACTACTTTTCTTTCGCCGCCTACGGGCTATCGCCCATAGAATTTGAGGCGAAGGGCGGAATGGTTATACTTCTTCCCCAGGTTAGGGCTTCAATGCATCATTGTTTCAACGTCTATAAATGCGAGGTTGCCAAATCTTCAAGCAGGGGTTCCGGAACTGCACTTCTGGAATGAACTGCACATCCATTTATCTAGTGCGTGCCAGGGACATTCATTTCAAATTCCCTTTCAAATATAGGGCAGCCCTACTATTCTATTATTGGTGAGAACCAAGATCATTCAAGTTTATAGCCACCCGCCGAATAATATGAAAAATGGGCAGCCTGAGCCCTACTATTATAAGGGGTTCTAGCTGCGTGTGACTTTTCGTTCGATCCGACTGGTGAGTGATCTGACAACAACCGGGCGCTCTCTTCGGCTTCACCGCTGGCGATAATTCATTCGGGGCATCGGGCTCACTACTCGACCTGAATACCAACAAACCAACTCCGCCATAGAATAGTAGGGGCGGGGCAAGTAAATGAATAGTTTGATATAATAGGGGCAGGCCCCTACGGGGGATTTCATTCAAAAAGGGGCTTCAAATAGTTAGTAGGGCAAGTCCCCGCCCTTTAATTCATTTCTTAATGAAACATGATTAAGGACGGGCGGCCCCTACTATCTAAAGGGCTGCGGGTCTATTCTAGAAGAGCATGCACGGCATTTCAGCACAAAATTGATTGAAAGCGCCGGCGGGCACCTTTAGAATAGTAGGGCCCTTTATAATATAGGGCCAGATTCAAACGAACCGACCGCTTATCTACATATTAACTCCAATTCATAATATACATAGGGATTTCTCCACTCACACCCGACTTTCAGGGTTGAGGGGCCAAAGGCTCAATCCAATAGGGCCCTATATTAGAAAGGGGGCCTCGATGAAAAGCTCGCTTGCGAGCACTCGCCCCAGAGAGACTTGAGCTCCACCTGCTGATCGC
>BSBK01014583.1:0-42019 GCA_027943335.1 Chamaecyparis obtusa | reverse complement strand
CCATTTCCATGAAACATGGTAACACTAGTTTGACTAATTAGACATCACTATCTTTGTATTGTTATCACTATCTCGTATAATATTCTCTAGCTCTACTAATAACATTCACTATCATTTCCCCTGCGTGGATACATTTTTTCATACCTTCAAGATCTTTATTTACTTAAATGAAATGACTTATCTTTCAACTTCTGGTTCACGATGTTATTTTGATCATCTTTTACCATTATTTTTTTCCTTGAATCATATAGTTACTGCTCTAATTATTGATCTATGAAAGACTATTGTTCATTATATTTGTCATTTACTTTGCTAAAAAAACCAAATGTGCCTTTTCAATAGGATGTGATTTTATTTCAATAAAACCAATGGGTTTCCTCTTCCTTTGGAGAGAACTCTACTACAATTAATCAGATAAGCTCTGAGAGATCATTGTCATTTTTTCTTTGCTCTTCATTTTCTCACACATCAATATTTTTGTACTTGTTCATGAGTATGTCCTTTTACTATGGTTATCCTTCATTGATTTATGTTCTTGGTTCCTTTGTCTACCCTTATACTATTTTGAGTGTTCCTTGACTGTGGCTTTTCTATTTCTATACTCTTCATGTCTCATAGGTATCCTAGTCTTGACCCTTTAATATCATTATTTTTACATTCTTTACCTCATGACAAAGCTCAAACATTAGTCCACCATAATGCTAATTCCATTATTGTCCCTTTATGCATCTCTATCATTAAGTTCTCTTCATTTATATTTTTCTTGTGTCTTTTAACAAAACTATTTATAATACATTTCCCCTTTAATGGAAATACTATTTATAATACATTTTATTGGATTTTCTCTTCAAACCTTATGAAACAGTCAAGATGACATCCACATTCAATGCATCTCTATTATTTATCTTTAAGGATAATAAATGATAAAATGCATAGCGATAACAAATTCAAGAAGGAAATAATCATTATCCTTTGATAGTAGCCATTATCCTATTATTCTAATACCATCTAATCAATTCTTTTAACACTCATGCATATCTCTTTGTAGGAAAAATGAGTATATTTTTTATAAAAGTGAATGTACTTAACAAAAAAATATGAGATCTCATTATTTAACAATAGATGCATGATATAAAATGTACAATTCCATTGAGAGGTTTTGAAACCCTACCTTTTCTAATGCTCTCGCAATTGAGATGTAGTTTTTCCATTCAAATGTGTTTTCTAATCTGTATGTCATTGTTTGTGAATGCCTTTCTTTTATTTGATATGGATTTTGTGTTATCATTTTACATAAATCTTCCCATCACTAAAAACATGTCATTATTTTGTGAGAAAATATGTTGTTCTCTCCATGTAAACAAGGACTGCAGGGCTACATAGTTCTTGCCTAAGTTGATTTAAGAAGAAAAATGTATCAAATTAGAAAGCACAACATTGCAAGGGTAAGCTTCTTCACTATATACTTGATGAAGGGTGGTCCCCTTTATACCACAAACATATAACAGAAACAGAGAAACAACAACAATATGCGAGAATAGAAAATTGGCTTCTTATTATCTCCACAAATGTGGAATTACAAACTTTCAGAATTACAATATGCAAAGCCACATGGGTATTCCCTTACAATATTTTGTAGGACAAAGCCTCAAATCAATACCCAGATCTACCCAGAACTGCCCTAGACAACACTACGGGCCTTCTTTATATAGGCAATTTCCACCGCCCGAGAAGGTTCCAGAAATTTAGCTCTTAGGGCTGACCAAACTTAGAATTATTTTATTTTACAATTTATTACATCAAAGTCGGCTCAAAATGAGTTTTGAAACCCAAACAAAAATTATGAAGAAAAAATATTTTTTGCCATTTCAGGTGCCTCAACTTCCGAAGACCATAAGTCATCACCCGTTGACCCGATTGCCTATTATAACCGCATTCTGGAAATGCCACGAAGCACTCTACAGGGTTGACCTATGCAAAGTACCTGTCACCTAAATTTTTGACCTCATCTAGGGCCTCTAAAGCCTTCAAAACTAAGTTTGAAGTTTTTGTACCTTGCTGGCAATACTGAAAATCTTCAATATCTTCAAAACTAGACCTGATCTAGCCATGAAACTTTTCTGGTAGGATGATATGACTGAGATGAACCTCCATATGTAAAATCAGAACATTCTGAGATCGTAAGACCAACTTACTAAAAATAGCAAGTTTCCATAAATAGCAGCTCTGCACAAGATAGCCCTTATTGAATACAAAAATAGAAATATTTTTGGGTGATGCAAGATTGCTCTTACACCCAAGATGCTCCTGCATCAGACACCTAGGGAAATTTGAGAAGTGACCCTATCATGACTCAGGTGTACAAAGGAAAACCAAGATAGTTAACCTCCTCCTTTCTTAGCCATGATGAATCTTCAATAGGTCATCCTTTCCATTTGACCAAATACTCTTCATATGTCCTTTTCCTTGTGCTTCTGCCAATATGACTATCCAGTATGTCTTCAATCTCCTTGATATCTAAATTGGTTGCTGGAATACTCCAATGTGCTGCTGCAACCTCATCTTCAACACCTCTTTCATGATACTTTGTCAAATTTGAAATGTTAAACACTGGTGAAATATTTAGCTTAGTAGGAAATTCAACCTCATATGTATTTCTTGAATCATGCTTCTTTAGTATGTTACATGGCCCAAACTTCTTCATTTTCAACTTGTTATATGTACCAACTGGAAACCGCTCCTTTCACAAATGAACCATGACTTCATCTCCAACCTAAAATTTCTTATGCTGCCTTTTCTCATCTGCCTCAGCCTTATACTATGTGTTCATCTTGGTAATGTGTTTCCTCACCTCCTCATGGATGTTCTTCAAATGTTCTACAAAATCCTTAGCTTCAGCACTACTTATTTCTCCTTTATCTATATTTCTCAATTCAGATGCATTTCTTGGACTATTTCCATATACAATCTGGAATGGTGATTTACTAGTACTCCTATTGACATAATTATTGTATGCAAATTCTGCCTATGGTAAAATCAAATCCCATCCTGTTGGCTTATCTCCAACCAAACATCTCAGCAAATTTCCCAAACTTTTATTCACCACCTTTGTCTGTCCATCAGTCTGTGGATGATGTGATGAACTGAACTTCAAATCTATCTTCAACTTTTTCCACAATGTCTGCTAGAAATATCCAACAAACTTAGTATCTCGATCTGAAACTATGGTCTTTGTAAAACCATGTATTCTCACCACTTCTCTGAAAAACAATTTTTCTACATGAACAACATCATTAGTCTTCTTGCAGGGAATGAAATGTGCCATCTTCAAAAATCTATCAACCACCAAAAAAATTGAATCATGTCCCTGCAAAGTCCTCGGTAAACCAAGAAGAAAGTCCATACTGATATCCTCCCAAGGCTTCTCTGGTATAGGTAACAGCTGATATAACCCTGTATTATGCTTTACTCCTTTTTCCATCTGACATACTCTGCAACTCTGTACAAACTTCTTCACATCTTGCTGTAATTGTGGCCAATAATAATTCTCACCAACCAAAGCAAGGGTTTTATCATGACCAAAATGTCCAGCCAATCCTCCACTATGCTTCTCCTTCATGAGATTCTCCCTCATAGAACTTCTTGGAATGCACAACTAACTACCTCTAAATAGCATATCATCCTGGATGATGAAATCCAGCCATTTCATCCTATCTAGAGTAACAGGTTCTGTACAAGCTTTCCAAGCTTCACCAAAATCAGGATGCTCTGGATACAAATTCTTGAGTTCCTTGAACCTGACCACTTCAATCTACATTTCTATCAGCAATAGTTGCCTTTTGCTAAGAGCATCGGCAACCCTGTTAGACTTTCCACTCTTATGTTTCAAAATAAATGTATAACTCTACAAAAACTCAACCCATTTCAAATGCCTCTGATTCAAGTTTCCTTGACTATTCAAATATTGCAAAGCTTGATGATCAGTATACAAAACAAACTCCTTAGGAAGGAGATAATGTCTCCACTTCTTTAATGCCTGAACTATAGCATAAAATTCCTGATCATAAACATAATATTTTCTCTTGGCATCATTTAACTTCTCACTAAAATAAGCAACAGGTTTACCTTCTTGGCTCATAATTGCTCCTATTGCAATACCACTAGCATCACAATCTACTTGAAACACCTTATTAAAATCTGGAAGTGCTAAAATAGGTTGTTCTGTAACTTTTTGTTTCAACAATTGAAAACTCTTTTCTACCCCATTAGTCCACTTAAACTCTTTTCTATCCCCTCTCATTGTTTCAGTCAAGGGTCCATAAATACTGCTAAAATTTTTGATAAAATTTCCGTAAAAGCTAGCTAGACCATGAAAAGATCTTACTTCGGTAGCACTCCTTGGAGTAGGCCATTCAACGATAGCTTGTACCTTCTCTGGGTCCATTTTTAGACCTTCTATTGAAACTACAAATCCCAAATACACTAACTCTTTCTTCACAAAACTGCACTTCTTCAAATTAATCAACAATTTCTCATCTCTCAGCTTCTCAAACACCATACGAATATGCATCATATGCTCCTCCAATGTCTTGCTAAAGATCAAAATATCATCTAGGTAAACAATGACAAACTTACCAAGAAATTCCTTCAGAACCTCGTTCATGAGTCGCATGAAAGTGCTCGGTGCATTGGTTAGCCCAAAAGGCATGACTAACCACTCATACAGTCCTTCCTTTGTCTTGAAGGCAGTCTTCCATTCATCTCCTTCTCTGATCTGAATCTGGTGATATCCACTCTTCAGATGTATTTTTGAAAAATACACAGCTCCACTCAAACAATCCATAATATCATCCATTCATGGCAATGGAAACCTATACTTGATTGTGATCTTGTTTATTACTCTAGAATCTGTACACATCCTCCATTCTCCATTCTTCTTTGGTGCTAATACCATGGGTACAGCACAGGGACTCAGACTCTCTCAAATCAACCCCTTCTATAATAACTCATGTACTTGTCTGTTCAACTCTTCACTTTCTGTTGGTGTCATTCTGTGTACTAACTTGTTTGGAAAACTAGCTCCTGGAATCAAATCCATCTAATGACTAATCTTCCTTACTGGTGGTAATCCATCAGGTACATTATTAGATACAATATCCTGAAACTCATTCAACAAATCTGCAACCTCTAAAGGTACATCCTCTACTTCCTCTTTACCAGCTTTTGGAATTAAAGCAAAACACACATGCTCATGCCTCATACCATCTAGGAATTTTCTTCCATCAGCAAAATTTATTCTTGCATTACCACATACCTTTTCTTCGGTCTCCTTTAATGGCTTTAGCTTATGTCGCACTCCATCCTTTCTCAGGGAATAGGTATTTGCATGACCATCGTGTATAGCACATCTGTCAAACTGCCATGATCTACCCAACAACATATGACATGCATCCATAGATATTATATCACATAGTACCTCATCTTGGTACCCACCGATCTTGAACTTTACTAAGCACTGTTCACTGACCATGACCTTGTGGTCATCCTGCACCTAGGCAATCTGATATGGATGTGGGTGTTTCTATCTCTTGAGCTTCAACTTTGTCACCATCTCTTCTGACACCAAATTGTCAGTGCTTCCACTATTGATAATCACATCACAACATTTACCCTCACACTTGCATCTAGTGTGAAATAGGCTCCTCCTTTGTTCAGGTTCATTCTCACCACTCAGCAAGACTCTTCTATTAATTAGCATTTCTCCTCTTTTAGCATCTTCAAAATTTGATGATCTGGCATCTTCATCTACATGTACAACTGTGGCTTGGCCTTCATTTCTCCTATATATTCTATCTTGGCACTGAGGACATTCAAATGCCCTATAACCTTCTTTTCCATTGTGAAAACATGTTCCATGGAAGCCTCCTCTTCCAGATCCTTGTCCTCTTCCTCTTCCTCTCTGATCTCTATTACTCTGATCCTGGAAGTGATTGGAATTATTTCCTCTCTAATTTTGGCTACTACTGGCCTCATCCTTCTTTTTTGGATCTTCATTTCGGCCACCAGATGACCGTCCACTAGATCTTCCACCATGACCTCTTCCATTTTTTCTTCTCTCAAACTTCTTGTTCAGCTTTTCCTCTACTTTTAGGGAAAACTAGTATGCCTCCTCAATACTGTTCATTCGAACTAGATTCAAAACCTTCTGAATGCTTGGCCTTAACCCATTAAGGCATCAAGCAACTTTCTCCTTATCAGCTTCTGCATGGCCTGTTCTAATGAGGAGTCCATAGAACTCCTCTGTATACTCCTGAACAGATCTTCCTGCTTGCTTCAAACTTTGCATTTTCTTCAGTAGGTCAAGCTCATAATCAACAAGAATGAACTATCACTTCAATTTATCCACCATCCAATCCCATCTTGTAATTTTATCTTTCCCTCTTCTATTTCACTCCAATTGAACCTCTTGCCACTAGATCTTCGCATGACCTTTCAGTCTAGCCTTCGCAAATTTGACCCTATCAGGATCCTCAACATCTTCATACTCAAAATATTCCTCACATTCATTGATCCAGTCGATCAATTCCTCTAGGTTAAGATTTCTAGAAAATGTAGGAACCTCAATCTTAGGTCTTTTCCCAATCTTGGAAATCACCTGAAAAAGTCTTTCTTCCTCCTAGTTCACAATTTCGGCTTCTCTTTCTTGATATTCTTCTTCGGCTTCATCCTCACTTTCATCTCTGATATTAAGATTCATTCTTATGTGAATCTCTTCTTGCAATGCTTGCACTTGTCTCTGCAGCTCTCTAACCTCAGGTGTCACAGCACCAGCTCTTCTGCCACGTTATCTTCATGGAGGTATTTTGGCAATGTGCACTAAAACCCTAACCACGGTCCTGGTGCAAACTGCCTCACAGTCGGTGATCTATTTACACACTCAGGAACTTCTTCTCTGATACCACTTGATGAAAGGTGCTCCCCTTTATACCACAAACATATAACAGAAACAGAGAAACAACAACAATATGCGAGAATAGAAAATTGGCTTCTTATTATCTCCACAAATGTGGAATTAAAAACTTTTAGAATTACAATATGCAAAGCCACATGGGCATTCCCTTACAATATTTTGTAGGACAAAGCCTCGAATGAATACCCAGATCTACCCAGAACTGCCCTAGATAACACTGCAAGCCTTCTTTATATAGGCAATTTCCACCACTCGAGAAGCTTCCAGAAATTTAGCCCTTAGGGCTGACCAAACTTAGAATTATTTTATTTTACAATCTATTACATCAAAGTTGGCTCAAAATGAGTTTTGAAACCCAAATAGAAATTTTGAAGAAAAATTATTTTTCACCATTTCAGGTGCCCCAACTTCCGAAGACCATAAGTCATCGCCCGTTGACCCGATTGACTATTATAACCCCATTCTGGAAATGCCACAAAGTTCTGTATAGGCTTGACTGGCACAAAGTGCTTGTCACCCAAATTTTTGACCTCATTCGGGGCCTCTAAAGCCTTCAAAACTGAGTTCAAAGTTTCTGTACCCTGCTGCCAATACCGAAAATCTTCAATATCTTCAAAACTAGACCTGATCTAGCCATGAAACTTTGTTGACAGGCTGATATGTCTGAGATGAACCTCCATATGTAAAATCAGAACATTCTAAGATCATAAGACCAACTTACTAAAAATAGCAAGTTTCCATAAATAGCAGCTCTGCACAAGATAACCCTTATTGAATACAAAAATAGAAATATTTTTCGGTGATGCAAGATTGCTCTTACACCCAGGATGCTCCTACATCAATACTCCACCATTGTAGTTAATATACTCAAATTCTTGGGATAACAAGCCACCATTGTAGCCAAAGTTGTTGAATTCTCCAGCATAGTCAACTAATTGTTGTTCATAAAATCAAACCAATCTTGCATTGTAATGCCACTCTAACTAAAATAGACATCCAAATTCAAACCTAACATTATTGATAATTATACCATCTATTATTTAAAAGTAAATATCCCAACTTCTCAACATAAATAATTATTGTTGATATCATCTATTAATCCAAGTATAGGGTTTTCAGCTACTCATTCATTGTCTGATATGATTTATTATAGTGCTTCTTCGACAGAAATAATTGTTATTGATGTCATCTATTAATCCAAGTATAAGGTTTTCAACTACTGATTCATTGTATAATATGATTTATTATAGTGCTTCCCTCCTAATTTTTATACATAAAAGACTACTTTCATTATTATGCAATATTATGAATCTAATCTTTTAATAGTATTGTGTAATAATTAAAAAGTGAAATAGAAACTATGAATGGACAATTTGGTATTTACAGTTTAAACTAGTGAAGTGATCGTACTTTATGATTATTTTGAATGGCATATCCACTTAGAGAAGGCATGCCCATAGAATATGAACTATTTGGGATTTTTAGGTACGTTTCATTTGTGTACAGTAAACTGAACTAGCAATTTAAGAAAAGAAAATGAAGAGGAAATTTAATGCTTAAGCATTAGCTTTAACTTTTAGAAAATACTTTACAAAACTTTCAAACACATGCAATTAGCTTGTGTAATTCCAGATCCATTTTCTTTTCTAGTATTTCATCTCCTGAGTGTGACTGGAAGCCATGGAATAGGGCATGGACAACTGATGGAAATATTGACAAGGCTGTGAGCCAAATA
This sequence comes from Chamaecyparis obtusa, assembly GCA_027943335.1. Lineage (NCBI taxonomy): Eukaryota > Viridiplantae > Streptophyta > Pinopsida > Cupressales > Cupressaceae > Chamaecyparis > Chamaecyparis obtusa. Next base: position 33,314 of record BSBK01014583.1, on the reverse strand, counting down.
TCATTTAAAGGTGACACATGGTTTATAAACCAAGCACGTAAATAGTTTGAAAATTCCTCAAAGAGATGTAGCTTTGAATGATGTCATAATTGCAGAGGTATGGACATTCATCAATGCATTGGAGAGATAAGATTTTGGGTGCATGTAGATACGTTTACAAAATGTGCAAGCTCTCGAAATAGGAAAACCATGCTATTATGTTAGAAAATCCTCAAAAAACTATGATTCTGTTGGCTGCTGTGTGCAAAAGAGATTCACAAAATAGATTTGTTTCTACGGATATATTAACTTTTGAACTAATGTGATTTGCGACTGCAGAGGTAAAAGCCATAAGCTTTCCTAGAATCCTCACTGCCTACATTTTCTGTTTGGAAGCTTGCAATAAAGTATGGACCCATTTTGTGCAACTTTTACTAGATATTGTGTTTGAAGGCACTTTGAAAGATGAATGAAAAATCTTGAAGCATTTGTAGGATATTGCAAAATTGATCAGGTAAAGGAATAATGACTTTCATGCTCTTGAAATCAATAAATTGGGAAAACATCACATCTAATTGACGGGGTCTTGCACATCTGCATCAGGACAGGCCAAGTTGAAGATGAATTTAATAGAAGAGATGCCCCATGGTCATGACATATAAGCCAAAGGAAACCATAGAAGCTGAATTTACCAATCATTTAAAAATTCAAATGGGGCAATGAGAAAAAATGAATTTCTACTTACCTGATGGAAAATGAGAATGCTATTATGAAGCATTGCATTGTGCAAGATGACCTAGAATCCCCTCTCAATTCTCAAGATTTCACAAATTAATGCTGATGAGTATGTTTAGGAAAGGAATTATAAGATTTTCCTTATATCTCTTGCGTAGATCATCACGTTCCTTCCCTCTTTATTTTATGTCCTATATGTATTTTATATTTCCAGTGACATCTGATATCAAATAGCTTCAATGCCCAGCAAAACATGTTACCTTTTAGTCTATTACCTATTGATATCTCTACTATATGCATGAGATGTGTGCTGCACTGACTCCATGTAATACATAAACATAGCAGAATGAGGATCTCAACCCTGCAGTGCATTGGTCAAAACCTCACCCCAAGTTCTTTCTCTAGCATTGGTGTTTGTGAATACCTCTGTGCTCCATCTGCATCGCCAATCATAGATAGAAAAAATACCTAGCACAATAAGATCGGGTTAAAAATGTGCAGCTTCACCAATATATTTATATTAATAGAAAATAGATACTTAGAAAATGTTGAATGGTGATTGGTTGGTAGTGTTAAGATTAATAATCATTTAAGCATAGAGCCTTGGAAACAGTTCACTGCCATGGCATGGAAGGAACTAACAAGCTGCTATATTCATTACTTTGCTTAGCTTTAATTGAAATGTATGGATACACTATTGTTCGATTTTATTTAAATCAATTTCTTTATCACAAATCTATTCTTAGAAGCATATAAACTTGTCTTTATTTTCTTCTAGGTCATATGATTGAAATATTTTTTTCATCATACGCGGCTGCCATTTTACATTAGAATTGTACAAGAGCATACATTGTAGTTATTACGATTTGATCCTTTCTTTCTTTTTTCATGACTATTATCTTTGAATATACTTTTAAACCATGCGGTTATCACTAGCTCGCAAGAAAAGACAAGAAAAATCATAAAGATGATTCTGATGGAGGAAGATACACACATACAATGCTGGGGATAATAAAAAAGAGTAAAAACAGAGCACTCTCAGAGATTTATAATAAAAATTTATGTATTAATGCCAAGTTTTTTATTTACAGAGAGAGAGAGTTGCCTATGCTCAAAACACACCACATATTTTCTACAAAATAAAGAGTATATATTCCCATTTTTAATAATATTCTACTCTAGAAACATCTGGAATTGCCTGGAGAATGTCAGATTAAGAGAAACAACAGAGAAAAAATAATATAAAATATACTGCATTTAATATGGTGGTTGGCAGTTGCAAAAAGAAGCTAGTTGCATGATCACATGAATAAAATAATGGTCATGCGATCATGTGACAGGTTCAAAAGATTAAAGTGCCATGCAAAAGTGAGAGCCCAAGCTAATAGAGAGGTCGCATGATCGCAAGAGAGAAAAGTAAGTCTTGTGATCATGTGACAAGACACAAAAGACAAGCTTGGGAATATGTGCGGATGGTAAACAAAAAATGGTGGGAAAAATGAGGTAGTCACATGATCGCAAGAGTGAAAATGAAGCCTTGCGATCATGCGACAAGGCATGTAGTAAATGTTGGTAGGTGGGAGAAGAGATTGTAGGGATAGGGAAGATTACAAACTCAGTCTAGCTAGCATCCACGTCCAGAGGCATTCACGTTCTTCAACACTCCCCCTTAATCTTCACTGTTAAGTATGTCTGCAATGCTGATTTCTTCTCGTAGATGTTCAAAAACATTCTTTGCCAATGGGTTTGCAAAAATATCAGCGAGTTGTTCATTTGACCTGCAAAACTCAAGATGAATGTCACCATTGTTTACCAATTCTCTAATGAAGTGATATCTGGTATCAATATGTTTTCTTCATTTATGAAATACATGATTTTTGGATAAGGCAATTGCATAATTGTTATCACAATAGATCTTCGTAGCTTCTTCTTGATGATGCCCCAAATCTGAAAGTACTCTCCTCAACCAAACTACTTGACAAGATGATGATGTGGCTGCTACATACTCTGCTTCAGCTAATGAGAGAGTGACAATAGGTTGTTTCTTTGATGCCCAAGACATAGCATCAGAACCTAGATGAAAAATGTATCCAAAAGTTTTTTTTTTATCATCTATGCTACCTCCCCAATCACTGTCTGTATATCCAATCAGTTTGTAATCATTTGAAGAAGTATACAAAATTCCAAAATTCTTTGTTCCAACTATGTATCTCAAAATTCTTTTTCCATCTTTCCAATGCGACTCTTTTGGTTTCTCCATGAATCTAGAAATAAGACTAACACCAAACATAATATCTGGTCTTGTGGTGGTTAAATACATGAGGCTACCCACTAATCTTTTGAATAAAGTTGGATCTACACTTGGACCTTGATCATCCTTACTAAGCTTCAAACCCAATGCAACCAGTGTAGGGGTTGGATTCACTTTTGTCATCTTAAATCTTTTCAACAATTCACCAGCATACTTGCTTTGACATATGAAGATTCCTTGATCATTTTGACTTACCTCCATGCCAACAAAGTATCTCATGAGGCCTAAATCAGTCATACCAAATTCCTTTTTCATGGCTTCTTTGAATGTATTGGTTTGCATATTTCCTGTGAATATCAAATCATCTACATACAAACAAACTATCAATATTTCTTCTTCATCATTCACTTTGATATACAAAGTAGGTTCATTACCACACTTGTTAAAGCCATTGTTCACAAAATAGGAATCTATCCTACTGTACCATGCTCTAGGAGCTTGTTTCAAACCATATAATGCTTTTTTCAATCTGCATACTTTATGTTCTTCTCCCAAAACTTCATAACCAAGTGGCTGACTTACATACACCTCTTCTTCCAAAATTCCATTTAAGAATGCTGATTTCACGTCCATTTGATAAACTTTCCATTTGTTTTGTGCTGCAATAGATAGGACCATTCTTATTGTATCCAATCTTGCTACGGGTGCAAATGTTTCATTGAAATCTTGTGAGGCCCACTTTCGGCCCACATAGTGATCCTGTTTTATAGATATTAGCCTATCATTTTGATTATGTTTTTAGAGATACTTGGACTCTGTCGACTACTGATATACTATGTTGACTCGTTAGACTATTCATTTTGATGATTCTGCATATGGGATCCATAGTGTGTGTGGATTTGGTTTATGTTATTATATGATGTTTTGTGAACCCGATGATCTTGATGATATTTGAATTATTCTATGGAATTTCATTTGAATTATGTAATTTAATTATGAATATTATATGCAATTGAATGATTATTGTTATATCATGTATGTTTAATGTATTGGTTTCTTCTTTGAATTACTGATGCTGCACTGAGGTATTGCAGGTGGAAGGACCATGGAAAACACATTCGGGGAAATCACTTTGAACGTAGGGCAACCAGTTAAACCAAGGCCCCGTCTATTAAGAGACCCGAGGCCTTGTTGTTAAGTATTTTTATTCGTAACAGTAATCTGAAATGTATGTGTGTATTAATGTTATGTGTTGTGACATTGGACGTACCTTGTGTGAAATTTTATTTCGTAAAGTGTCACTTGACACTAATGTTAAATTTTATCAAGGTATGTCGAGTGTTGTGTGAGAGCATATGCTAGGAGTTTTAGGAAAATCTTAGCACGCCTTTTTGCCATAGGAATTATTATGCAGTTTCCATTTCCCATTCTTGATCTTATTCTTAGAAGTGAATTTTAGAGGGTTATAGTGGCTTTAGTAAGTGGTTTTATGCCTTATTAGTTAACCCATTCTATCTACCCATGGGTTAGGGGTATTTTCACCTTATTTTTAGCCTAAAATTGACTTTTAGACCCTTTTAAAAATTCATGTGCAACCTTGAACGGATTTGCAACTTGCTTGAAGGGCCTAATTAATGAGGTTTGTTGGGGTAGGTTTTAGAGGCCTTTTTAGAGGAATTTTGGCAAAAGGATAGGGCATTCGCCCATTCTCTATTTTTTAGAGAGTTCCAGAAAGTTAGAGGAAAAGCTTGGAGTTTGCATAAGGGCTCAACAATCCTTCCATTAGCATTGGACTTGAGGTAGGAAGCCTTGCTCTCATGGTTTTGGAAGTTGTATATGTTTTGTGTTGATGTTTTGAGCTCCCCATGGTTGGTCATGGAGGAAGCTTGCTTTGTTTTATGTTGTGTTTTAGCTTCCCATGGTTGGTCATGGTGAGAGCAAGCATGCAATGTATTTTCTTTGTAATTTGGATTTTGGGTTGTATCTCTTGGACTCACTCACCCTTGGGAGGGAAGAGAAGTCAAGAGGGGGTGTGAAAATGGAGGCAACTCCATGTGTAGAGTCTCCTCCATGTGAGAGGAAAGATGAACTTGGGTGAGTGATTTTCCCCAAGAAACCTTGCATTTAGCCCTTGTGGCAATGGGGGTATAAGGAGGGAAGAATGGCCATGTGAGCCTTGTATGAAATAGAAATATTTGGGTCCATGTGTGGCCTTGTTTTGTTATGCAATGGTTTTCTCCATGATTTTCCCACTCACACCCCATAAAGGATATTCATGGAATTCCTTAGTTTTTACCTTGAGGGATTTTGGGTTTTTCATATGTTTATGTTCTTGTAGTGTTTTGTGCATGAGTGTTTGTTACCCGTTCATTGTGGTTTCCCCAAGCTCGGGGGTGGCCTCATGAGAGGCCTAGGATGGGAGGTGAGCATCCCATGGTTCCTATCCTATTTGTTCATGACAGGTTTTGAAGTCAAGGTTCAAGTGAATGAAGTTGGAAGGAGCTCAATTCCTTAGTTATGCTTGTTGGAAGAAACCATACTTTGATGTATGAGCATTAATGTAAAATGTGAATGTTGTAATTCAATCACTCCTTTGGCACACTTTGTTTTGATAAATTGAAATGATATGGAGGAAGAAAGCTTGCTGTTTATATTTATCATTCATTGTAATTTGAATAGCTTATGAAATGGAGCAAAGATGTGTATTCCCTTAATTGTAAAGAAAGACGATATGTAAAGTGTTCTTGGTTAATTCAAAAGAGAAGCAAGTATCAACTCATTGTGATTATATATTGTGAAAGATCATTGTATGTATTTGATTTTTGTATTGCAATCAAGAAGGGAAATAATCACCTCTCTTAGACCTCTTAAATTTGATATTGATAAATTGATGTTTTAGATGGTTGAATACTTGGATTTGGATTTTGTATGGAAAACAATACATTTACTTTGTCAATTGAATTGCAACAAGATTATATACTTTATCTCTTCCTATGTTCTGCAAACAAATTTGATAGCTTGTTGATCCACATGGAATTAGGAATAAAAGACTTAGTTTGAATTTGAACTAAAACTTAGCAATTATCTCATTCAAAATGACTATTAAATACATTTGATTAGTCTAAATTACTCCTTACCATATGCAATACACTTAAACAAAGCATTCAAAATGAATTAGTTCATGTGGAATTGTAGAGAAATCACTATCTTAACAAGATGGTTATGTTGAAATGAGCATGTTTGCTTCAGAATGTATCTATTTTTAGTTGATCAAATTCCAATCTAATCAACCCTTGTATTAATAATCCTAGTTAAGACCTTTGACATCTTAATGCTTAAGTGATTGCAAATTGATCCATGTTGAGATACTAACTCTACTTGCTAAGGAGAAGAAGTAATTAAAAAAAGAGAGACCAAAATAACAGTGCTTATGAAATAGCACTTCCCAGAAATTTTAAGAGAGCAAAATGCTCTCTGGATTTTGTATGGGATAAAAATCCCATACAAAAATCCTTACCACAGTCTTTTTATATTAATATAAACTTGCCACCTATGTCAAAGCAATAAAATAAACTTTATTCAAAATATCATTCTTACCTTTTTAAATCTTTCCCCCTTGCTAGGCGCAGGTGTTGAATGCAAAGACTTTGTTATTAATCCCAAACCTTTTTAGTGATGGGATGGTGTCCTTGGTGACACCTCAGCAAGTCAGTTTGGTTAGCTTTTTAAGTCTTGTCTTCAAACCCACGCAGCTTTTGGAGGAAGTTTAAAGAAAGCATGTAATAAAATTTCCTTTGTTGTTTTGAATTTGCAATGGGTAGGTGGGCACTCTAAACCTTGCTAATTAATGAATCCCCCACCCAAAGCACACCTCATCCTCCTTGATTTGCGCCCCCTTAACCTTTTTGGGTTATAGACTCCTCATGGCACGTGGATGAGGAGAGAATAGAAAGGGGAGATGGGAGTTAATAAGGGAGATAGGGTAAATAGTTTGAATAGGATATTTAGTAGATTGTTTTGATAGGTTGTTTTGAGTAGGATATTTAGTAGATAAGATTGTTTAGTAGGATGTTTATTTTAGTAGATTAATTAGTAAGTTGTTAAGATAGTTTAGGATATTAATTAAATATGTTATTTGAGATTAATGTGTTTTTAATAACATTAGATAGATTTTATGTTAAGCAATTTTATTATCAAATAGGTTTGCTCATATTATTAGTTAATATATTATAATTTAATAATTGATTAATAACTATATTAATTAATTATTATATTATAATTATTAATTAATAATGCATAAAATATTTAATTATAAACATTAACTAATGTTACCCCTTTAAATTCCTTAATTGGCACTAAGTACATTGATTAAATGGGTACGACGTTATTATAGATTGAATTAGTATTGATATATTGGAAAATGAAAACGTCAATTTAATTTCATATTCAATAGTATCATAAGTTGGTAATTTTACCATCACAAACAGATTGGTCTTGATATGAGCATAATTGGGAATTGGTTAACCTCACTATAGAATAACGCTAACATTATCACTTTTATCCTCCTTAAAAAAAAAATTTGTTGGTTGTGTTTTGACCCAAACTTTTGGGCATCACATTTTGGTATCAGAGCGATGTTCAACTCTAGGAACCTTTGTGCCATTACGCTTTGCTAGGAAAGTATTCATGTACGTATAGTAACCCTTTTGAGTTATGTATGTGAGGAGCATGTGTGAGTACATTTTGGAATGGTCATACCAACATCATCGTGTGTGGGTGCCCTAGGATGGCTATGGGAATACCTCGAAGAAGCCAAACCCTTATAACATCGGAGTGATGTAGAAACTGGGTAGAATGGCCGAACCATTTCAGTATGGGGTGGAAAATTGTTCTATACCCTCGCAGGATGTACATTATTAAGTTATGGTGGGGCCCATGCCATGATGTAAATTTTTTTTTTATGATGGAAATACTCCATGATCATCAACAATTTCTCCTTGTATAGACTAGGACCTTCTCGAAGCATTGGGAACTTATGATACAGCTTGGGAAGGCTAATTAGTCATAGGAGATGGACGATAGTAACCTATGTTATGAAAAGCATTGTAGTACCGAAGTAAGGTAAAGGAGGCTCGTTTAATTATTGCTTCAGGCAATGAAAGTATGGTGCCCCTAGTCGAGGTATAGATTGAATCACCTATGGATATGTAAGTTAAAGGTTGAAATTCCTCAGTATTCTGTGGTGGGTACTCCTTTTGGATTTGATGTTAGTTGTTTCATTTTGCTTATGGATTTCTTGAGTCATTTATCTTCTTGGTGGAACTTTCTACGTATTAGACTAGTACCTTTTTGTTTTGTTTTCTTTGATTGGGTTTTGTCACCAACTGTATAGTTCTTATCTTGGCAATTGCCATCGTTGATTTTTTTAATTTTATTTTCTTTTCTTTTCTTTTCGATTGAAATGAGCTCACTTTTTATTTTTGTATTCGAAGTTGAAGCAGACAGATTTTCTTTTTGAGAATTCCTTGTATCTATTTTTTTTGGGTGACTACTATGAGCACTCTCTTTGGCTGCCAGTCCTATGTCATTTGTACCCTCTTTGTTTTTAAAGAGTCCCACCAATCGTGTGTATATGAGGTAACACCTAGAAAGAGATATTATCCCATGTCGGAAGGTACTATAGGATCGATAGATCAGATCCATGCTCTTTTTTGATGAATAACATAAATGATTGGTTTCCTTGTAGTTGGAGTAGGTGAAAGTTGGTGTTTTGGAAAACCATGGTGGTGTAAATTATTTATAAGACATACAATTTTGTATGTGGCCTTGCACGGGTGTTAGTATTATGAAGTTCATCCTTTGGGTAATCATGTACCCTAATAGGAAAGATCTATGATGTTATAATTGACCTTAAGAGATCGATGACTATTGAATGTTCCTTCTTCATAACAGAGGTTAAGTATTTGGGGCATGTCATATCTGGTGATGGGATCTCAGTAGACCCATCAAAGATAGAGGCTATTATGAATTGGCTAGCACCTACCATAGTGACTGAAGTTAGAAGTTTCATGGGACTAGCCGGTTATTACAGACATTTTGTTGAGGGATTCTCGAGAGTGGCACATTCTATTACTTCCCTTCAGTGAAAGGGGAAGAATTCTGAGTGGACAGAGAAGTGTGAGAGGGCTTTTCAGGAGCTCAAGAGAGCACTCACCAGTGCACCAATTCTTGCAATGCTAGATCCTTCAGCAGAATTTGTGGTGTGCTCAGATGCTTCATTAGATGGATTAGGGGTAGTCCTTATGCAAGGAGGGAGAGCTATTTCTTACGAGTCTAGGAAGCTTAAGACTCATGAGCTCAATTACCCTACGCATGATTTGGAGCTTGCAGCAGTGGTACATGCCTTAGTGCGATGGCGTCACTTCCTCTTAGGTCACCGCTTTGAGCTTCATTCAGACCATCAGAGTCTTCAGTATATATTTACTTAGCCGAACCTTAATGCTCGGCAGAGGCGATGGATGGAGTTCTTATGTGAGTATGACTTTGATGACCACTACATCAAGGGGAAAGAGAACGTTGTTGTAGATGCCTTGAGCAGGAGACAACATGATATCTATTCTATGACTGCAGGCACAGATTTGAGGGGTCGGATCCTCCGACATCTTCTAGGAGATGAGTGGTATACTGAGGTTTGTGAGATGATTCGATCCCAGAGACCCTTGGAGGGGAAGTATGTTGGTTATGCTTTAGAGTCCGATGGGCTTCTATGCCATCGAGAGCGTATCTATGTACCTTCTACTGGAGATTTACATGCATTCATTATACTTGAGGCTCACAAAGCACCATATGCAGCACATCCCGGGGTTAAGAAGCTACATGCAGATCTAAGACAACTGTATCATTGGCCAGGCATGAGATTTTAGATTGCTGAGATAGTGGCCAGATGTCTTAAGTGTCAGCGGGTTAAGGCAGAGCACCACCATCCTGGAGGACTCCTACAGCCACATGATATTCCAGTGTGGAAGTGGGAGGTTATATCCATGGACTTTATAGTTGGTCTTCTGATGTCTTCCCGACACCATTATGCTATTATGGTGACAGTGGACCGGTTGACTAAGGTAGCCCACTTTTCTCCAATTTGTACTACCTTTACAGCACCCGCAGTAGCCCAGGTGTTCTTACGAGATATTGTCAGACTTCATGGCATACCTCATAAGATCATCTCTGATAGAGACTCTCTTTTCACCTCATCCTTTTGGAGAGAGCTTCAGGTAGCATTGGGCACTAGGCTCAATTTCAGTACAGCCTATCACCCTGAGACAGATGGGCAGACCGAGAGGGTCAATCAAGTTCTAGAGGACATGCTCCGCATGTATGTTATGGACCATCAGACTAGGTGGGAGGAGTACCTACATCTTGTGGAGTTTGCCTATAATAATGGGCATCATGCATCCTTGGGAATGCCTCCTTTCCAGTCATTATATGGTAGACCTTGCAGGACCCCACTAAGTTGGGATAGGATCGAGGACAGAGTTTCCATTGGTCCTGAGTTAGTTTGAGATATGGAGCAGCAGGTCACCCTGATTAGGCAGCGTCTCATAGAGGCTCAGGATAGACAGAAAAAGTATGCAGATGCGAAGAGGATAGACGGAGCCTACCTTGTGGGAGACAGAGTCTTCTTGAGAGTGCGACCGCACAATAGTCCAATCTGTTTTGGAAAAGGCTCTAAGCTCGCACCTCATTTTGTTGGTCTGTTTGAGATCCTAGAGAGGATAGGGCCCGTTGCTTATCGACTAGCCTTGCCACCTAGCCTATCACGTATCCACGATGTGTTTCATGTATCGGTATTGCGGAAATATATCTATGATGAGTCTCATATTATTGATTGGGATGCCTTGCAGGTGGAGTCAGATGGCCAGCTGGCTCTGGAGCCCATTCGCATTTTGGCTCGACGGACGTTGGGACTTCGAGGCAGAACGCTGGACCAGGTTAGGGTCCAGTGGGATTGCTATGATGAGGTCACAACCTCATGGGAGGATTCAGCATAGATGAGGGCCCAGTATCCTCACCTCTTCGATGAACTCTAGGAGGATGTTCATGCCTAGAGGGGGTGGATGTGAGGCCCACTTTCGGCCCACATAGTGATCCTGTTTTATAGATATTAGCCTATCATTTTGATTATGTTTTTAGAGATACTTGGACTCTGTCAACTACTGATATACTATGTTGACTCGTTAGACTATTCATTTTGATGATTCTGCATATGGGATCCATAGTGTGTGTGGATTTGGTTTATGTTATTATATGATGTTTTGTGAACCCGATGATCTTGATGATATTTGAATTATTCTATGGAATTTCATTTGAATTATGTAATTTAATTATGAATATTATATGCAATTGAATGATTATTGTTATATCATGTATGTTTAATGTATTGGTTTCTTCTTTGAATTACTGATGCTGCACTGAGGTATTGCAGGTGGAAGGACCATGGAAAACACATTCGGGGAAATCACTTTGAACGTAGGGCAACCAGTTAAACCAAGGCCCCGTCTATTAAGAGACCCGAGGCCTTGTTGTTAAGTATTTTTATTCGTAACAGTAATCTGAAATGTATGTGTGTATTAATGTTATGTGTTGTGACATTGGACGTACCTTGTGTGAAATTTTATTTCGTAAAGTGTCACTTGACACTAATGTTAAATTTTATCAAGGTATGTCGAGTGTTGTGTGAGAGCATATGCTAGGAGTTTTAGGAAAATCTTAGCACGCCTTTTTGCCATAGGAATTATTATGCAGTTTCCATTTCCCATTCTTGATCTTATTCTTAGAAGTGAATTTTAGAGGGTTATAGTGGCTTTAGTAAGTGGTTTTATGCCTTATTAGTTAACCCATTCTATCTACCCATGGGTTAGGGGTATTTTCACCTTATTTTTAGCCTAAAATTGACTTTTAGACCCTTTTAAAAATTCATGTGCAACCTTGAACGGATTTGCAACTTGCTTGAAGGGCCTAATTAATGAGGTTTGTTGGGGTAGGTTTTAGAGGCCTTTTTAGAGGAATTTTGGCAAAAGGATAGGGCATTCGCCCATTCTCTATTTTTTAGAGAGTTCCAGAAAGTTAGAGGAAAAGCTTGGAGTTTGCATAAGGGCTCAACAATCCTTCCATTAGCATTGGACTTGAGGTAGGAAGCCTTGCTCTCATGGTTTTGGAAGTTGTATATGTTTTGTGTTGATGTTTTGAGCTCCCCATGGTTGGTCATGGAGGAAGCTTGCTTTGTTTTATGTTGTGTTTTAGCTTCCCATGGTTGGTCATGGTGAGAGCAAGCATGCAATGTATTTTCTTTGTAATTTGGATTTTGGGTTGTATCTCTTGGACTCACTCACCCTTGGGAGGGAAGAGAAGTCAAGAGGGGGTGTGAAAATGGAGGCAACTCCATGTGTAGAGTCTCCTCCATGTGAGAGGAAAGATGAACTTGGGTGAGTGATTTTCCCCAAGAAACCTTGCATTTAGCCCTTGTGGCAATGGGGGTATAAGGAGGGAAGAATGGCCATGTGAGCCTTGTATGAAATAGAAATATTTGGGTCCATGTGTGGCCTTGTTTTGTTATGCAATGGTTTTCTCCATGATTTTCCCACTCACACCCCATAAAGGATATTCATGGAATTCCTTAGTTTTTACCTTGAGGGATTTTGGGTTTTTCATATGTTTATGTTCTTGTAGTGTTTTGTGCATGAGTGTTTGTTACCCGTTCATTGTGGTTTCCCCAAGCTCGGGGGTGGCCTCATGAGAGGCCTAGGATGGGAGGTGAGCATCCCATGGTTCCTATCCTATTTGTTCATGACAGGTTTTGAAGTCAAGGTTCAAGTGAATGAAGTTGGAAGGAGCTCAATTCCTTAGTTATGCTTGTTGGAAGAAACCATACTTTGATGTATGAGCATTAATGTAAAATGTGAATGTTGTAATTCAATCACTCCTTTGGCACACTTTGTTTTGATAAATTGAAATGATATGGAGGAAGAAAGCTTGCTGTTTATATTTATCATTCATTGTAATTTGAATAGCTTATGAAATGGAGCAAAGATGTGTATTCCCTTAATTGTAAAGAAAGACGATATGTAAAGTGTTCTTGGTTAATTCAAAAGAGAAGCAAGTATCAACTCATTGTGATTATATATTGTGAAAGATCATTGTATGTATTTGATTTTTGTATTGCAATCAAGAAGGAAAATAATCACCTCTCTTAGACCTCTTAAATTTGATATTGATAAATTGATGTTTTAGATGGTTGAATACTTGGATTTGGATTTTGTATGGAAAACAATACATTTACTTTGTCAATTGAATTGCAACAAGATTATATACTTTATCTCTTCCTATGTTCTGCAAACAAATTTGATAGCTTGTTGATCCACATGGAATTAGGAATAAAAGACTTAGTTTGAATTTGAACTAAAACTTAGCAATTATCTCATTCAAAATGACTATTAAATACATTTGATTAGTCTAAATTACTCCTTACCATATGCAATACACTTAAACAAAGCATTCAAAATGAATTAGTTCATGTGGAATTGTAGAGAAATCACTATCTTAACAAGATGGTTATGTTGAAATGAGCATGTTTGCTTCAGAATGTATCTATTTTTAGTTGATCAAATTCCACTCTAATCAACCCTTGTATTAATAATCCTAGTTAAGACCTTTGACATCTTAATGCTTAAGTGATTGCAAATTGATCCATGTTGAGATACTAACTCTACTTGCTAAGGAGAAGAAGTAATTAAAAAAAGAGAGACCAAAATAACAGTGCTTATGAAATAGCACTTCCCAGAAATTTTAAGAGAGCAAAATGCTCTCTGGATTTTGTATGGGATAAAAATCCCATACAAAAATCCTTACCACAGTCTTTTTATATTAATATAAACTTGCCACCTATGTCAAAGCAATAAAATAAACTTTATTCAAAATATCATTCTTACCTTTTTAAATCTTTCCCCCTTGCTAGGCGCAGGTGTTGAATGCAAAGACTTTGTTATTAATCCCAAACCTTTTTAGTGATGGGATGGTGTCCTTGGTGACACCTCAGCAAGTCAGTTTGGTTAGCTTTTTAAGTCTTGTCTTCAAACCCACGCAACTTTTGGAGGAAGTTTAAAGAAAGCATGTAATAAAATTTCCTTTGTTGTTTTGAATTTGCAATGGGTAGGTGGGCACTCTAAACCTTGCTAATTATTGAATCCCCCACCCAAAGCACACCTCATCCTCCTTGATTTGTGCCCCCTTAACCTTTTTGGGTTATAGACTCCTCATGGCACGTGGATGAGGAGAGAATAGAAAGGGGAGATGGGAGTTAATAAGGGAGATAGGGTAGATAGTTTGAATAGGATATTTAGTAGATTGTTTTGATAGGTTGTTTTGAGTAGGATATTTAGTAGATAAGATTGTTTAGTAGGATGTTTATTTGAGTAGATTAATTAGTAAGTTGTTAAGATAGTTTAGGATATTAATTAAATATGTTATTTGAGATTAATGTGTTATTAATAACATTAGATAGATTTTATGTTAAGCAATTTTATTATCAAATAGGTTTTCTCATATTATTAGTTAATATATTATAATTTAATAATTGATTAATAACTATATTAATTAATTATTATATTATAATTATTAATTAATAATGCATAAAATATTTAATTATAAACATTAACTAATGTTACCCCTTTAAATTCCTTAATTGGCACTAAGTACATTGATTAAATGGGTACGACGTTATTATAGATTGAATTAGTATTGATATATTGGAAAATGAAAATGTCAATTTAATTTCATATTCAATAGTATCATAAGTTGGTAATTTTACCATCACAAACAGATTGGTCTCGATATGAGCATAATTGGGAATTGGTTAACCTCACTATAGAATAACGCTAACATTATCACTTTTATCCTCCTTAAAAAAAAAATTTGTTGGTTGTGTTTTGACCCAAACTTTTGGGCATCAGAAATCTATACCTGGCTTTTGTGTATAACCTTTTGCCACTAGTCTTGCCTTGTGCTTTGCTACTTTTCCATCAACATCATACTTTGTCTTATAAACCCATTTAACTCCAATCACATCCTTACCTTTAGGAAGTTCTACTAGATCCCAAGTTTCATTCTTTTCTATTGACTGAATCTCTTCATCCATGGCTGTAATCCATTTGTCTTCTTTTATGGCTTCTTCAAAATAAATTGGATCAACTTGTGTTAACAATGCAAAATCACAACAAAAATCAGCATTTTTAGCTTCTTGAGTTTCATCATAAATCTCGCTAAGACTTCTTGTCTTTTTTGATGTGTTTATGGACCTAGACCTTAAAGATGCAAGTGTTGGATTAGGAGACTTGCTACTTGTTATTATTTGTTGTAGTGGGATTTGGAGTGCTAGGTGCTCTTGATGGTGTTATAGGAGTATTTTCTTGTATAGGAGGATTTGCAACCTGAATTTCATCTTCTTCATTCTCTTGTAGAACACTAGGTGTACTTGAATTTATTTGTTTTATACTTCCATCCCATGCCTCTTCTTCAACAAATTCAACATCACGACTTATTATCAGCTTCTTTGTAATAGGATTGTATAGCTTATATGGCTTTGAATGTTCACTATATCCCACAAATATACATTTCTCTCCTTTTTCATCTAATTTTCTTCTCAACTATTGAGGTATCAATGAGTATGCCACACATCCAAAGACCCTTAAATGTGATATGTTATGTTTTCTTTTGCTCCAAGCTTCTCCTGGTGTTTTATTTATCACTGCTTTTGTTGAACACCTATTCAAAATATACACTGAACATGCAACTACTTCAGCCCAATATTCATTTGGTAAGTGTTTTTCCTTTATCATGCTACGTGCCATTTCCATGATTTTTCTATTCTTTCTCTTAGCTACCCCATTTTGTTGAGGTGTATACCTTGCTGTAAATTATTTATCTATGCCATTTTCTTTGCAAAAATTCTAAAAATTAGTTGAGAGATACTCTCCACCTTGATCAGTTCTCAATGCTTTAATAAAATATCCACTTTCTTTTTCAACTTTTGCCTTGAATTCATTGAAAACAGCAAATGTATCAGATTTATACTTCAAGAAATAAACCCATGCTTTTCTGCTGAAATCATCAATGAACGTTATGAAATAAAGTTTTCCACTTATGGAAGGTGTTTGCATAGGTCCACAAATGTCTAAATGCACTATCTCAAGTGGTTTTTTTTCTCTATATGATTCCCCAATCGGAAATGATTTCCTATGTTGTTTTGCCAATATGTAACTCTCACATGTGGTTTTAAGTGGCTCTATTTGTGGCAACCCATATACCATTTTCTTCTTGTATAACAGTTGTAATCCTTTGAATTTTAAATGTCCAAGCCTTAAATTCCATAGCCAAGATTCATTTTTGTATGAAGCTTTAAAAGCTATTTCAGCAACCTTTTGTAAACCTTGTGGCTCTATCATTAATCCACTTTGAATTCTTAGTCATTTCAACTCTTGCAATCAGCCTATTGCTTGGTTTCTTATCTAGGATCACACATTCACCATTCTCAAAATGTACTCTATAACCCTTTTGTACCAATTGTCCAATACTTATAAGGTTGTGTTGTAATCCGGGAATATAGTAAACATCTAAAATTTGTTTATCTCTGCCTTTCTTTGTTTTTATGTTAATTGATCGTTTGCCCATAACTAAAACTCTTTGATCATTTCCCAATTTAACTTTTGATTTTACTGAATCATCCATTGTTGAAAACATTTCCTTCTTACAACTCATATGGTTATTGCATCCACTATCTAAGAACCATAGTTCTTTAGAACTTTCTTGTGCTACATTGTATGCTATGAATATTGTGTCTTGTTCACTAGTGTTTAACTGATTTTCATTTGTAAAATGTCCCTTTTGCTTATTCAAATCATATTGTTTTTTCCTACATTTTGATGCATAATGCCCAAATTTGCTACAATAATGAAATTGGATGTTAGATTTATCATACCTTTCTCCTTGATAATGGCTTTGAGAGTGACTTCTCTCCCTTCCTCTTGTTGATGTAGAATGGGCATTTGGGCATGATGGTAGTCTTCTACTTTCAAATTGTGTGTTTTCTCTTCCTCCTCTTGATGAAAAACATCCTCTGCCTCTGCTATTGTTTGATCTTCCTCTTGATTTGCCAAATGAGAGTTGAGTCTTGAATGCACTCTCAAATGATGACGACCCTATTCGGTTCAATCTTTGCTCATGGACTAAAAGTGATCCCATTAATTCGTCTACTGATAACTGTGAAAGATCTTTAGCCTCTTGAATGGCTATTACTACAACATCAAATTTAGTAGGGAGACTTCTAAGTATTTTTTCCACAATCTTTTGATCTTCAACAGTGTCTCCATAGGACCTTAACTGGTTTACTATTGACATTGCATGAGTGAAAAATGCATCTATTGAATCTGAGTCTTTCATTTGTAGATTTTAAAAATTGCTTCTAAGTATTTGAAATTTTGCCATTATTACCTTGCCTGTGCCTTGGTATGCTATTTGCAAACTATCCCATGCTTGTTTTGATCTCTTGGTAGCTGCAACCTTTGGAAAGATTGATTCTTCCATTTCTTGTTGAATGAGAAACAATGCCTTTGCATCCTTCTTCTTATTTTCCTTCAATAAATCTTTATCAGCTTGTGAAAGGGCCTGATATGCCTGCTGGTCTGGTGGTTCAGGAAACCCATTTTCCACTAAATCCCAAACATCTTGAGAATGAAAGAGAGTCTTCATTTTTATGCTCCAATAATCATAATTTTGCCATTAAAAATTGGAATCTGAGGCTAAGAAATACTCCCACTGGTTCCTGCCATGGTTTACCAGTAATACTTTTTTTTTATAAACCCTTTTCTTTCTTTTCTTTCTTTTCTCTTTACCCACGATGAAATTTTTGCCAAGAAATAATACCTAGATATTTTTGAGCTCTTCAATCTCCAACAGAAATCTTCTCTTCAATAACCAAGCTCTGATACCAATTTGATGGAGGAAGATACACACATACAATGCTAGGGATAATAAAATAGAGTAAAAACAAAGCACTCTTAGAGATTTAAAATAAAAATTTATGTATTAATGCCAAGTTTTTGATTTACAAAGAGAGAGAGCTGCCTATGCTCAGAACACACAAAATATTTTCTACAAAATAGAGAGTATATATCTACGTATAGCCCAGAGAAAAACATTCCCATTTTTAATAATATTCTGCTCTAGAAACATCTGGAATTGCCTAGAGAATGTCAGATTAAGAGAAATGATAGAGAAAAATCAATATAAAATACACTGCATTTAATATGGTGGTTGGCAGTTGCAAAAAGAATTTGGTCGCATGATCGCATGAATAAAATAATGGTCATGCGATCATGCAACAGGTTCAAAAGAATAAAGTGTTGTGCAAAAGTGGGAGCCCAAGCTAATAGAGAGGTCACATAATCGCAAGAGAGAAAAGTAAGTCTTGCGATCATGTGACAAGACACAAAAGACAAGCCTGGGAATATGCGCGGAAGGTAAACAAAAAATGGTGGGCAAAATGAGGCAGTCACATGATCGCAAGAGTGAAAATGAAGCCTTGTGATCATGCGACAAGGCATGTAGTAAATGCTGGTAGATGGGAGAAGAGACCATAGGGATAGGGAAGATTACTAACTCAGTCTAGCTGGCATCCATGTCCATAGGCATTCACATTCTTCAACAGATTCGATGTTGAACGTTCACTTCCCTCTCAAAAATTATTGCCTTTATTCAAAATGGAGGAGTGATTTTTTTTTAAGTCTTACTTAGGACGCTTAAATGGAAAATAATGGACACTATTTTCATTTTGAACTTTGGGTACATAAAAAAAAATGCATTTAAATGTAAAGTATATCCTTTTTCAACAATTAAAAATTGTCTCCCTCATTTTCCCAAGGACTAAAATTATCCTATATGATTTGTTTTCGACTTGAAGGGAGAAATTAGTAATAAGAAAAATATCTATTCAAAATGGATGAAACAATGGATGGAATTCAGCATCTTGGAGAAGAAATAGAGGATAAAAATGTTTTTGAGAAGGTGGTGAGATTGCTCATATCAAAATTTGATTCTCAAATATTAACAATAGAAGAGGCAAATAATGTAAACAAATATACCATGGATGACATACATGGTGCTTTTATTATATATGGGATGAGTACATGTAAATAAGCCTCAAGTAGAGAAGAAACATTCGAGGACAATATGGAGGATAAGCTATTATCAGATTGTGAATATCTTGAAGTCTTAGAACTCATCTTGTAAGAAAACTAAATAAGGGTTCAGTTAAGAGCAAAGGTAAAATCCCTTTCAAGTGCTTTAATTGTGACGGAGTAGGGAATTTTATAGTGAATTGTCCTTCTCGTGATTCCAATGATGATGAATTCCAATGATGATGAAGACAATAATGATAAACAAGATAAAACTAAGTTCTTTAATAATAAATGAAACTTTTCCTAGAAAAAGAAAATAGTCCATTTGTAGATGTTTCTGATTGTGACCCTAGAGATTACATATCTAAGGAAGATAGGGTTTTATTTACAGAAATTTAAAATACTAATGTGGATCAATATTGTGTGTGTGAAATAGATGGTGACACTAAAACAATTATATAATGTTATAGTGATAATCAAATGGACATTGATTTTGAAGTTGTTGAGGTCAATTTTAAGGGAGATCTTATATCTTCTCTTGAGGATATCAAAAGACTTAATAAGTTAGTTGTAATCTTGGGATGTCAAGAAAAAAGTAATGACAACCCCATTAGTACTTTCAAGGTTCATCTACAAGAAGGAAAAAGAGATGAGGAAGTCTTAAGAAATCAACTTGACATCAAAATTGATGAGTGTCAAAATCTAGAAGTAGAGGTTGATAAAATGAGAAAGAAACCAAAAAAATATGAGAAGATCACATTAGGAGACATACTAGGTAAACAAAGAAGATCTAATAATGTGACTACTTTTGGTTTGGAAGTTGGACATAGTTCAAGAAGTTGTGACAATAAGTCATTGTATAAATGTGACAGAAAAAAAATGCAGTACTAGATGGAAAACCAAGAATTAGTAAACTTCCACAAAATTCTTCAAAATTTGATCACAAACATTTATTCAAAATAGTGGATCCAAATATGCATGCAATAGGTCAAATGAACATATTCAAAGGCTCACAATTTGTTGCTAAAAGGTTTCCTTTAAATTTTAACACATAATTTGTTAGTTATTACTATTATTATAACTAGTTTGGACATAGAATGAATCATTTAAATAAAATTCCATTTGGACAATATTCAAGGATTGGTTTAAAAAAAATAATTATGGCTTGAATATTCTAATATTTTTCATATGCAATAACATTGGTCATGTGAAGAAATATTGCAAATATTTTGAAAAGAAAAGTGCAAAATGAATTTTTGTTACTAATAAGAATGTGAAATCTTTAAAGTCTAATATTAAGGAAGATGAAATATTGAGACCAAAGGTAAAGAAAGATATTGGTAAGTCCATGTTTGTTTAAGTTTCTCATCATACTAAATAATGTATAAGCACCTGAAGGCTAAGGGACACAATTCGGTCATATGGATGGTCCAAGGAAAATGAAGAAAAATAATACCAATAAGGTCATTTTTCTATCTAATTGGACTATTAGAGCCATTTAGTTCAATTGTAAGTCAAACATATGATATTGTAATCAATGTTGCCTATATAGGAAAATGTGGCCTAAAAGGGACTAATGTAACGACTAATATGAGGGTTTGAGGGTAGAAGTAGGAATATTTTTATGTTTTAAGTTTACAAAGTCTATGAGAGACCATTTGAATATAGTTGATCAATATTTAATGTTAAGATGCAAAATAAGTGTAAGTTATCAACTTGACAACACTAAACTAATAGGCAAGATCAACCAAATATAGTTGTGGGATAGTGAGAAAGGTTTGTCTTCAAGTTGGAGAGTTCATATTAGTCTAGATAAAGTTTGGAAAATCCTAACCATGGGTAATATTTGCATGTAATAAGTTCAGAACAATAAAAGTTTTAAGCTTCATGCAAACATTATATATTTTGACAATTAAAATATAAGTTTCTCCTATTTGTTCATAGGAAAGAAGGTTTCCTTTAGAACATGCATTTATAAGGAATGTTAGGACATTGAATTCACTCTTTCTTTTTCCTTGTGGCTTTTCATTTGGTTAAGTTTTAAAAGAGATATCGCTACTTGAAGAATAACTGTCAAAACCCTTATTTAGGGTATACATTGAGTAAGTAAAATGTGATATCTTTTAAGTTTTTAAAGGATAAGCTTAGTGATGCCCATCTCAAGAAAATAAAAGAGGCAAAAGCTATGATTGAGCAAGTCAAGAGTTCAGTGAAAGACACATCCATAGATGTAAACATGTGTAATAATGTATACCAAGGGAAAATAGATAAGATTGAGAAGGCAAAAAAATAAATGTCAAAGACCAGGGCAAGGAAAACATAGCTCAGGAATGCTCTTGCACCCTCATTAGATATACTCAATGAGAACATCAAGGACATAGATGCCACAATAGTAACATATGATCATGGTCCTATCACTGACTTTGAAAATATGGAGAAACTATAGTATGCACTCTGTGCCCATCTCCAGATAGTAAACTCTTTGATCACATTTTGGAAGAGGAGATCCAAAACTGAAAGATATCATATCCATATGTTTTCACTCAATGAGTATGTGTAGATATAGTTTTTGAAAAACCTTTTTCATTAATGTCAAAGGGGGATTTGTTTATAGAATATGGATCATAATATGTATAGGGAGATATAAGTGTATGTATAGAAGACAAAAAGTTTTTGTTATTAAGGATAGTTATCAACTTGGCCATATTCCTTTGTTGCCATCAATAAAAAAGGGGGAGATTGTTGGAAATTTTTCTATACTAATGTATATGACTTAATATAGTGTTATCATTATGAAAAAAAAGTAATATAGTAGTTTGGAGTCAAGGCACTTGATGAGAAGATCAGAAATCAGTTAAGTATTGAAGACTCGATAGTGTACAAAGTTCCTATAGCTCAGAGCATCAGTGCACATGTGTATGATAGAGTTATGGTGTATGCCCTGGAAGTTAAGTTAGTTAGACTATATTCATGCTTATTCTATGAGCACATGATTAGATATGCAAGTATGAGGAAGATACATATAGATGAAGTTACACAGCTAGTAAGTGCCAGTGAAGAATAGAGTAAGCAACCAACTGTTATCATTTTTAGTTGTGATTATATTCTATTGATGTAAAGGCTATGCACCTATTGTAATTAGGTTTTTGAAATGTATATATTTTTATTTGTAAATATGCTTGAGCCAATTTATTTGAAAGCTTTTTATGTAATAGGTCTAAGGGCCTACCTAGTTATTTATTTTGTATGTGCATATAAATAAGAGATGCGCCCATTGTAATTAATATGGAAGTAGATATAGAGTTGTGATAAGAAGAGAAGAAGTGAGTGAAGATTCTATAAGATGTATTAGAGCATTGCAAGAGGTCAAAGCATCAGCGCATCAAATGAAATGATCTGACAAGCAGTGTCATCGTGACAGTTCATCCAACAAATATAGTGTGTATCTGAGATCAAAAGGTTGTAGCCTTCACCATTTGAGTAGTGAGCTCTAGGATAGTGCATCAAATCCCCTAATAGGGACTATTGTAAAAGACACCTAACAGGGTCTAACCCATGACAAGGTCTACTGTACTTAATACATTGTAAAGCAACTCCTAACAGGGTTAAGGATCTTCTAACAATGATCACTAAACTATAGTACAAAATATTAGTGGGTGTCAATTCCCACTGGGGTTTTTATCTATTTGAGTTTCCCCATAACCATATTGGTGTTATGTGTTGATTTCATGTTTCATTTTTATGTGGATGTTCATTTTAGTACATAAGCATTTAAGTTTAGTTTAAAGATTAAACTAAAATGATAAATATATAGTGAACACTGATTCACCCCCCCACCTCTAAAAGTTCCCATTCCTAATAGTAAGGCCTTCCCAGTTAAGGCTTGATATTATAATTCAATTAAAATAGTCCTCCAACATGTGAGGAGTCAAAACTACCTTCAAACATCTAATCTAATCCCATTAATCTTCTATCTCTAAGATTCTATCCTAAAACTACAACCAATGACTACAATATATACAAGAGGCTATCAAACAATTCGGCTTTTAGATCCACCATTAATGGAAGGGATGACCAAATCTAGGTCCACACACTTCCCAATGATCCATCACAACATCAAACCCTAGCCATAATTAAGTGCATATGTTGGCCTCAATAGAAAACCAAAACAAATAAATCGGTAAGCATGGATAACCGAGCGCTAGGAAAGGATAACTGAGTGCTAGGGAATTAACCGACCAGCTCAGTTAATGAAGTAACCTGAGAAACTACTAAGCCAACTCAGTCAAAGAAGGAACTAAGCAATACAAAAAACTCAAACTTAATTTTGATGACATAGGATTGCCAGGGACACAAGATGCTCCTGCATCAGACACCAAGGGTTGTTTGAAATGATTCTTTGAATCATGCATCAGGTACAAACCGAGTTGAATCCAACTCAAATTGTGAAATCCATGAACTATCTTCAATCAGTTTATTCTTCCACTATCTAGATATTCCATATATAATTTTCCTCTTGTGCTTCTTCCAACTCTTTGTTTCAAAATATTCTCAACTTCTTCTATCTGTCTCTAAGGATAATCATTCAGTATTGTCATTTCTTCATCTGATTCATGGTACTCATAGAAATCAACAATGTTGAATATCTAGGTGATATATCCATGTCATGAGGCAATCAATCTCATAAGAATTTCCATTGTCAAATCTACTCAATATCTTGGAAGGACCAAACTTCTTCATTTTCAGCTTCCCATATGATCCAATAGGAAATATACCTTCCTTCGAGTGTATCATTACTTCATCACCAACTAAAAAAGTCTTATGTCTTGTTGATCTACCAACTCTATCTCTATATTTCTGATTACTTTTCTCCAACTTATGTTTCAAGTATCATAAATTGATTATAGAGCACTCATTCACCCCCCCCATAGTGTTCCCATTCCTAACAATTGGTATCAAAGATTTGGTCCTCTAAAGATAAGTTTAACCACTTGAGGAGATCATTAGTTTGAAAGAAGTGAGACATTTGAAGACTCAGTGTATCTCCAACTAAACATCTTAAAATATTACCCAACTTTCTATTCACAACCTCTATTTTTCCATCAGTCTATGGGTGAAATGTAGAACTATAACTCAACTTGGTGTCCAACTTTCTCCAAAGAGTCTTCCAAAAGTATCCAACAATCTTACTATCTCGGTCAGAGATGATACTCCTCATTAATCCATGCAATATGATAGTTTCCTTAAATAAAAGATCTTCTATATGCACTCCCTCTAACATATTTCTACAAGGTATAAAATGTGTCATCTTAGAAAATATACCCACAACAACAAATATAGAATCATTACCTCTCACTTTATTTGGTAAGCCAAGAACAAAATCCATATTGATGTCAATCCAAGGTTTCTCAGGAATAGAAATTGTTATATACAATCTAGTATTCTAACTTACTCCTTTTGCAACTTTAAAAATTAAACAACTTTTCACAATTTTGTGAGGGCTCACCTTGAGCTTGTCATAGCCATTTAGTTTCTGCATTTGAGATGGACCTATTTGATTATTATATTTTGATGCTTTATGGATTACTGATACTCTATATTATAGTTTCTTCACCTTAGAGGTTAGATGTACATTCAATTATGTTATTTTGATGAAACTATGATACCTATTTGGAACCCTTATGTGTGATTAAGTACATTTTATGAATCATGATGATGTCATGATGATATTTAATTGCAATTGAATTATATATGCAATGATTATGTTATAAGCTTAATTTAGTGATGACTTCTGTAGTTCATTATGAGTTGTATGTATGTTATAGATGAATGATTATGCCATGTGAATTATAATATTTCAAATGAATTATCTTGATCATTACTGTTATGAATTTACATGTATTTTTTTCCTTGGACTACTGATGTTGGACTTTAGTGTGCAGGGAATTAGACCATGGTAAATTCGGGGCACCAAAGCATAGACCTATGTGAAAATCAATTCAAGCCAAGGTTGCTTCTAGTGAGGGGGAAAAACCTTTTTGTATCATATTTTATTCATGAAAGTAATGTGCGTGAATGTATTTAATTTATATGTTTAATTGTTAAAGTAATTTATGTTGAGTATGCCCAAGTGGATATGCCACATGGCTTTTGATGTGTCATTCTTGGTTGTGTCACTTGACACTTGTGTGTATACTTATGGCCATGACATGTCCACTTGGGGATTGGATACCCATCAACCTAGGATAGTACCCTTGAGGATGCCCATGAGAATCCCTTGGTTAGGGATCTTGAGGTGGATGCATTTCATGAATTTCGAATTTGAGCTTTACATTGGTTTTTGGGGAGCTTAAAAGGTGTCTAGGGGTATGTTTAGGCCATTTTTAGTAAGCCCACTTGATATACCTATGGGTAAGGGGCATTTTTAACCATGGGACAACCCATAGTTGACCAAAAGACCCCTCCAAAAGTTAGATTTTTAAAATGGCCGAAAATCCACTTTTAAAGCAAGGCATTGGTTAGAGCTCCATCCAATTAAGATGCAAGTCTTTGGTCCACCTTTTTGGCCAACCTTTTTAGGATTCCATATTTGAAAATGAATTAAGATACTTGGGAAAATCATCCAATGATAATGAAATCCTATCCTTACGAGATTGTGTGGAGGCCTTTTTAGATGGTACTCTTCTTTTGGAAGAGTTTGAACACCCACTCTCTAATTTAGAGACATAGCCAATTTGGAGAAAGGAGACTTAGGAAAAAGTAGAGGCTCTTCAACAAATTACTTCCATAAGATTGGATCTAGGTTGGTGTCATTCTTCATTTTACTTATGACATTTTTATGTGGAAGAGTTTTCAAGAATATTTTCATTCTTGCATGGAGAAACTAGTTATTGTGTTATTATGTGCTTATAATTTGAGAATCTTGTTATTTTGTGTTAGTAGATGTTATGTGAATCTTGAGCTTACTTTAGTGCATGTTTTTTTTGTGTTGTAAAGGTGAAATTTTTGAGTTCTTGAGTTCTTGTTTTGTATTTTATTAAGGGGGTTTTCTCAAGGCCACATGCACCCTTGGGAGGGAAGAGTAGCCTTCGGGGTGAATGGAATTTTGGGACAACCATGCGTGTAGAGTCTCAACTTGGTATGGAAAAGGAAGAAACATGGATGTATGGACTCCATGCAGCCATTTATTTTTTGTAGTTTTCCAGACATAAGGTATTGTATGGCTTGAAGCCTTGGGGATCATAAGAAGTTTTGTTGGGTTCGGATTTTGTGGCAAGATGTGTGATGAGAAAGCCAAGTGTAGGCTTGTCTTTGATTTTATGAAATACGCTTTCTCCCCTTGGAATTTAGTTCAACCTTCACCCCAATTTTTGAGTCATTTGGAGACTCTTTGTTCATAGCATTGGATGAGAGTTTAAATGTGCTTCATGTGTTATTATGATTTAGATTTTCTTGTATATAACCTTGTCTATGTGATTGTTCCCCAAGCTCGAGGGTGGCTTCATAGAAGCTTAGGTTGGGAGGTGAGCACTCCATAGCCTATATATTGTTTTATTACAGGATTGGAAGCCATTGAAGACTAAATGTTTGAAGTTGTATTCTTGAATAAAGTTGAGGATGTATTGCAAAGTTGATATGATCCTATTTGTTTTATGATTATTGTTATTGTAAGATAATCCTAAGGATCCCTACAGCTTAATGTATTTATGTAATGGAGATAACTCTCAAAGTTTAGTGTTTGTATCAAAGCGTTGAGGTATTCAAAGTCATGAGAAATGTATTGTTTCCTTTTGGATAGTATCATGATCTCTTGAAAATAATGCATGATACTCAAAGTTGCTGATTATGTATTAAGTTGTTATTGTGTTAAAATTTCAAAGCATGAAATTGTAATAATGTATTTTAGTTTCCTTGAGTTTCTCTTTGGAATATTCATTGCAAAAATGATATTGTTATTGTAAATTGGATTCAATGGTTGAAATAGTGATATTTTAACTTGATCCTTGTATTGTAAAGTTTCATTGTCAGATTTCATATTAGAAATTTAATACGTGTTGCAATTATTTCTTGTTCTTATAAAGTTGCTATGAAACTTTCTAGTTCCATTTCAAATGCATGTTGTTGTTGTATATGTATATATATATATATATATATATATATATATATATATATATATATATATATATATATATATATATATATATATATATATATATATATATATATATATATATATATATATATATATATATATATATATATATTGATGGAATATGGATGAAGTGACTGAGAGGGGGGGGGTGAATCAGACAACCATAAATATTGATTATTAATTCTTTGCAGATCCCTTAGGATATCTTAACACTGTTATTTGTTTTGGCACTCGGTAAGTAGATTGCAGTAACTTTGAAGATGCAGAAAGTATTATCAATATTATCTTTAGATATTCATCAAAACATGTATATGATTGTGAAAGCAATTAAGAACACAGGAGACACAAGATTTAACGTGGAAACCCAATATGGGAAAAACCACCAATGTATCTAGATACTGATTTTCACTTTTCTGAAGTGATGCCCGGTTAGAAGCCAACCCGGTGAAAGGTTACAAAACACACTGTTAGGTGTGACCTTGTTAGAGGATTTAAAACACCCTGCTAGGAGTGGCCTGGTAAGAGGTCTTGAAAACAATTCAATGGAATTGTCACCTTGTTAGAGGATTTATATTATGGCTGTTAAACCAACTCGGTTAAGAGATTTAGAGTTCACTGTTACAATGATAAGAAGGTAACAATGAAAAAGTGACCTGTATAATAATGCAACTGTCTTGCTGATTACAGATCTCTGTTCTGCATAATTCTGATCCTTTCTGATCGAATAAATCTCTACTGCTCCTCAAGGATATCTGAACATCCTTCACAATTTCGCATATACCTTTCCTTCTTTTCTTCTGTAAATCTTCTGCTATATTGTTGTTTACTTTTCACTTTTGACCTTTTATTTATATGATTTTGGATTAGTCAAATCGACATTATTTAGTATAACAATCGACTGAATTAAGTAAACTCTATTTGCAAAAATCCTTCAAGGGCCGACAGTGCTCGGTGATCATATCTTTCTATAATCTTTCGGTGACCGAGGGAACTCGGTAAACACCGACAATTCTTTACCTTTGATAACCGACTGAACTCGGTAAACACTATCTTTTCTTCGGCAACCGAGTGAACTCGGTAAACACTATCTTTTCTTCGGCAACCGAGTGAACTCGGTAAACACTATCTTTTCTTCGGCAACCGAGTGAACTCGGTAAACACTATCTTTTCTTCGGCAACCGAGTGAACTCGGTAAACACTAAATATTCCTGACTGGTAGACCGACTGAGCTCGGTAGAGGCTGATTGCTACGGATTATGACATAGTGTGACATCAAAGACAATACATAATTGAGTAGCAATTTCCTTCAGACAATTGTTTCCAACAATCTCCCTCTTTGGCATTGATGGCAACACAATATGTCATAACACAAGAAATTTGAAAGAGTTAGCTCGGTTTAGATTCAAATCTCCCTCTGTCAGCAAACTTCCTGTATCCTGAAAATTTCTCCTTCTGACTATTTGAAAATTTTTTGAAGTAATAGTAAAGACATAGAAAACACTCCCTCTTTGACAACATATGCCAAAGATAATTCACATATTAGCGGTGAAAATTAATGTACCTCAAGTACTGATTCATATGCAATGATTCCTTTAATATGATGCATCAACAAGTTGATTTTCAATCATGTTCTGGTTGATGCATCACTAAAAATGTATTTAGTGAGCCTCGGATAGGGGAATGACCCCTAACTTACCTCTTAGATACATAAATGCATCCTTAGGTAATGGTTTGGTAAAAATGTCTGCAATCTGTTCTTTTGTATGAATATATTCTAATCTGATTTCCTTGTCCTGCACCAATTCTCTGACAAAGTGATATTTAATAGCAATGTGCTTGGTTTTGGAGTGCATCACTGGATTCTTAGAAATGTTTATTGCACTGGTATTGTCACAAAATATAACAACTGGTTCTTTGATTTCGACCTTCATTCCTTCTAATAGCTGTTTAAACCAAACAATATTTGAACAGTTTACTGCAGCAGCAACATATTCTGCTTCAGCTGTGGATTGAGATGTGCAATTCTGCTTTTTACTAGTCCAGGATACCAGTCTTTTTCCAAGAAAAAATGCTCCACCACTTGTGCTTTTTCTGTCATCAATGTTTCCTGCCCAATCAGCATCAGTAAACACTTTCAAGTCTAGATTGCCTCCAAATTTATACCACAAACCATACTCTTCAATTCCTTTTAAGTATCTTAAGATTCTTTTGATTGCCATCATGTGATTTTCCTTAGGTTTTGCTGAGAATCTAGCTACTATACCGACTGCTAAGGCAATATCAGGTCTTGTATGTACCACATACTGCAATTTTCCAATCATAGATCGGTATAGGGTCTGATCAACTTCTTTTGAATCATCATTTTTGGTAAGTTTCAGTCCAGTACACATGGGTGTACCAACTGGTTTTGAATCTTCCATTCCAAACTTCTTAAGTATCTCCTTAATGTATTTAGATTGAGTAATGTATATACCATTTTTGCTTTGCTGAATTTGAAGACCAACAAAGAATTTTATTAAACCAAACATAGACATTTCAAATTCTCTGTTCATTTGTTCTGAAAATTCTTTGCACTGATCCTCATTCCCTGTAAATATAGTATCATCCACAAATATTTCTGCCAATACAATTTTGTCATCCGGTCCTTCTTTGATATACAGATTGCTGTTATCATTAGCTCTTTTGAAATTAATCTGGATTAAATAGTTATGGAGTCTTTCATACCATGCTCTAGGAGCTTGTTTTAAACCATACAATGCTTTGTGTAACCTGCAGACCATGTCCCTTTTGTCTGGATCAACAAAACCTTCAGGTTGTTCAATGTAGACTTCTTCATCAAGAATTCCATTGAGAAATGCAGATTTTATATCCATCTGATATACCTTAAATCCTTTGTGTGCTGCATAAGCAAGTAGAGTTCTTACACCTTCTAATCTTGCAACAGGAGCAAAAGTTTCTCCATAATCTATACCTTCTTCTTGAGAGTAACCTTTACATACCAGTCTAGCTTTGTTTCTAGATACTTGACCATCTTCATTCAGTTTATTTCTGAATACCCATTTTGTTCCAATTACATTCTTATCTTTAGGTCTAGGTACAAGAGTCCAAGTTTTGTTCTTTTGTATTTGTTCTAATTCTTCATTCATTGCTTCAATCCAACTTTCATTCTCTAATGCATCTTTGATATTTCTAGGTTCGAAATCAGTAAGTAGACATGTACCTTTTAGCTTGCTTCTTGTCATAGTACCATCTGATTTGTTTCCAATGATTTGATCTGGTGTATGATGTCTTCTGACATATTTGGCTAGTATAGGTTCCTTGCCTTTTGAATGAATCATGCTGTTGTCTTCTAGGATCTCTTCTTCAGGTTGCTCGGACTCGGTAGATATTTGCTCGGTAACTTCAGGCTGAGACTCGGTCTGAATTTCTTCCTGTGACTCGGTTTGAACTTCTTCCTGTGACTCGGTCTGTGACTCGGTAACTGTGCTTGGCTCGGTAGATATAGCTTCCTTATTGATAGTTGTGTCTGTCAATGTTTCAGGTTCAATGTAAATGAATCTTCTGTAGTTCTCAGGTTCCTTTTTGCTTTCTTCCTCGGTCTTTTCTGCAAACTCATCAAATTTCACATGTATACTTTCTATGACTTTGTGAGTAGATAAGTTCAAACATTTGTATGCCTTGCTTTTGCTAGAATATCCTAGGAATATTCTTTCATCACTCTTCACATCAAATTTATTTCTTCTGGATTCCTTTAAGATATAACACTTGCTACCAAATATTTTCATGTAACTTACATTAGGTTTATATCCATACCATAATTCATAAGGAGTTTTGAATGTGTCTTTCTTCAGTTGTACTCGGTTCAAGGTATGAACTGCAGTGCTGATAGCTTCCTTCCAGTACTTTATAGCAATGTTCTTTTCTATCATTAGAGTCCTTGCACAATCCATAATAGATCTGTTTCTTCTTTCTGCTATTCCATTCTGCTCAGGAGTTCTAGGAGCTGATACATGTCTTTTGATTCCTCTTTCAATGCAGAAGTTGTTAAAATCATGGGAGATGA
This sequence comes from Chamaecyparis obtusa, assembly GCA_027943335.1. Taxonomy (NCBI): domain Eukaryota; kingdom Viridiplantae; phylum Streptophyta; class Pinopsida; order Cupressales; family Cupressaceae; genus Chamaecyparis; species Chamaecyparis obtusa. Next base: position 1,908 of record BSBK01014583.1, on the reverse strand, counting down.
ATTCACCACCTCTGTCTGATCTTAAGCATTTCAATCTTTTCCCTGTTTCTTTTTCTACTCTTGCTAAGTACCATTTGAATTTTTCAAATGCTCTGATTTTTCTCTTAAATACATAACAGTCATCATTCTAGAATAGTCATCAACGAAAAGAATAAAGAATTTATCTCCAGTATAGCTTTGTATTCCAATAGGTCCACATAAATCAGTATGCACAATTTCCAAAATTTCTTTAGACTGATAGTTCTTACTTTTGAAACTAGTTTTACTCATTTTGCCAATCTGACAATTCTTACATAGACCAGTGTCAGGTTTCTTCAAAGTAGGAATGCCTCTAACCTTCTTGAATTTGCTTATTTTTATCATGTTATCAAAATTCACATGACACAACCTTTTGTGCCATAGCCAACTTTCTTCTATTTGAGCAATAAGGCATGAATATTCATTGAGATCAAGATAAAATAGGTTACCTTTTGTTTGTTTGCCTGATCCAATGAGTTTTCCTTTTTCATCCAGCAGTCTTGCTTGACCATTCATGAATTCAACCTTGAAACCAGTGTTGATTAGCTGTGCTACACTTAGAAGATTATGTTTTAGTCCTTCAACCCAGTAAGCATTATCACATATGAGTTCTTTGGTTAATGAGATTCTTCCTTTTCCTTTTATACAACAAGGTTCATTGTTTCCAAATCTTACATTACCATTGTCACAGTCTTCTAGATATTCAAATTTTGTCTTATCACCAGTCATAGGGTGTGAACATCCGCTGTCTATTATCCATATATCATCCTTGCTTATATGAGAAATAAGTGCTATCTTATCTTCATCATCATCGGATTCATCTTTTATAGCAATAAAGACAATTTCTTCTTCACTATCATCAGAATCTTTAGCCATAAAACATGATTTCTTACCTTTATCCTTGTATGATTTGAAATTCTTTTTGCCATAGTACTTGTGACTTCTCTTTTCTTCCTTGACTTGCTTGTTTGGACACCTAGCTGCAATATGTCCAATTTCTTCGCATGAAAAACAAATTAAAGGAGTTTTACCTTTATATTTACCTTTCCCTCTGGAGTACTTCTTTGCAAGTAATGCTTCTACAATTTCAAGATCACTATCAGAACTTTCTTCTGATTCCTCTTCACTGTCTGTCTGAACTTCTTTAATTTTCTTATTTTTCTTTAGTGAAACCTTGGCCTCAAATGCTGATTCAATATTTTTGGAACTAGGAACATAGTTGTCATAATTGTCTAATTCAAAAGCTGTCAATCTTCCAACTAAAGCATCCAAGGTTATACTGTGGTTTGCTTCACATCTTCTTTCTTGAATAGCTGATACTCTTATTGCATAGATAGGGAGTAGTGTTCTGAGTACCTTACTTATAACAGTCTCATCTGAGATTGTTCCTCCAGAAGCTCTGATTGCACTTACACTTGCTTTGATTCTTTCAACATATTTTGCAATGTTTTCATCTTCCTTCATATTTATCTTGTCAAACTGTCCTCTTAGGCTTTCTGCTTTGGCTCTCTTCACATTTGCATCACCACCATATATTTTCTTCAGTTCCACCCACATTTCATATGCAGTAGTGCAGTCTTTAATATCATCAAATTCTTCATAGCTGAGAGCAGATGCAATGTCTATCATCATGGTGTTGTGAGTCTTTTTATCTGCAATGTCTTCAACAGTTAATGCACCATTAGGAATTGTGTATTCTTCATCAATGTATTTGCATCCTGAATCACCAATGGAAGCCAGATGAAGTCGCATGAGACCTTGCCATGCTGAAAAGTTATCTCTGTTAAGCTTTGGAATTTCCCTCTTGTAAGACATCCTGATCTTTAGCTTAGGTCTTTGAAACCTTTCCTGCAAGCACCAAAAGCTCTGATACCAATTGATGGAATATGG